>SNQJ01S0097949.1:21076-35391 GCA_010110895.2 Picea sitchensis | reverse complement strand
ATATATACCATAGAAATGAAGAAGGTTTTCAAGTGGCGTGCCCTAGCAGGTGGATGGGGGTGTGTTACAATGTGGTATATGAGTTTGAACAGAACAAAATTGTGGTAGCAAGCCCCGGCCTTGGGATGGAGGGGAATGCTACAAATTGGTATCAGAGCTTGAAATCTTGTTTTTAGGTGGCATAACCTAGCTTGGGTGGTCGGGGTTGTTACATAATAAGTCTTCATATATAAAATCAAGAAGCCGTGGCATCTTGTAAAAATTTATATTCAAGGAGATCTTCAAGTCTCTGGCATTGTTGGGAAGAAGCAAGTCCTTAATGTCAGAGGAGTCGAACTCTTTAAGAAAAGAATTGTTGGTTGACGAAATCATGCAAATTGCAGAGCTAACAATAATCAGATGACAGACAAAGTTAGGGTATTTATGCACCATCCAAAAGGAAATAGAGCCCCCACAGTTATGCCCAACCATGATCACGCTATCCATCCCGAGATATTCCACCATACTCTTCAAGCACTCTACCTGGAATAGCTCAGTCCACTCCCAACTCATCACGGTGGAGTCCCCAAAAAATATGAGTTCAGGGATGAGGAGATCAAAATTCTTTCCAAGAGCGCAAATTTGGGTATCCCATCCAATCAATCCATCCCCACCAAAACCATGAATGAGAAGGAGAGTTGTTCGTTGATTATTTAAAGTGTGAGGTTTATTATTCTGTAAAACCCAGTGGTCCAGGGAGGTGCCATTGATTAATTGTATATGCTTAGACTTTAAGCACAGCAAGATCCACTGAGCTTATTCCTCTTTCTTATAAATTCTACAATATTAAATCCAAACAGTCCTTTCATTTCAACTTTGGATTGATGGAATTCGCTTGATAATCACTTGATAGTTGGATCCTATCAATCCTCATTACCAATAGACAATGGAAAATCCCAAGAGAACAGTTGAGAATGAGGATCATGATGATGCTAATAAAATTATAGGCCAAATGTAGGCACTTTAAAGTGATTTGGATTAAGCCTATGAAAGTGGCTCTATGGCTTGAAATGAATTAATTAAAGACAACCTAATAAGTGAGGGAATTAAAGGAGGTCATTGTAATGTACCCCAAATTACCAATAAAAAAAAATTTAATTAGGGTCCTTAGAGTTGATCATTCATCTTCAAACCTTTCAGGCATTCATTAACTATACTACAGAATAGTTCCTATTTCTTCCTTTGTCTTCCATAACTTACACTTACCATTTCTTGTCACAGGTGCAAGTTACATATATATATCTATCTATGACTAACTCAACCCTATCCTCAACAAAAGGGTGAAAGAGTAACCTAATAACTAACAATTATATTCACTTTGGAACTTCCATTCTACCTGTATAAAACAATTATATGTACACCTTAGAACTTCCATTCTGCTTGTATAAAACAATTATATGTACACCTTAGAACTTCCATTCTACTCGCATAACCCATAGGGCATACCAAGAATTAGTCTTACGTGTATATTTATCGAGCATTAGGGTAATGTATTGTTGACACCATAGGTCACATTCGAAAATGTCCCTATTACGCATAGTTATTAATGATAAGACACCAGTGCTCATAGGCATTAATACTCAGGGGGTTATGACTAACAGTTAGCGCAACTATTCATTTTCTTGTCGTTTAACGATCCCATGATAACCAAATTTGGAATAAGGGTTAATGAATCCGATATGTAAGAGTTAAAAAGTAACCAGATGAGCGGGAAACTAACTATAACCCAAACTGGACTGTCATTCCCCTTCACCATGAATATTGATAAGAAAGCTGCAATGATATAACTGTCACGACTTAAATAACCCTGCCTGCGACATTTAATATGTTTTGTAGTGTGCTCCTTTGGGCCATCGCTCGACCTCTGTGCCCATTGTGTTTCTGCCACCTTGCCCTAATCACATGGTCCAGGTACAGTTTTGTAACTCTCACCATTAATCCATTTGGCAGAGGGTTTTCTGAGGTTATTGTTCATTCCTCTCCCTTCGCGTTGTGTAATTTTCGGAAAGAAAATGCTATGTGTTAGTACTGCAACCTTACTCTGTCTGTAACCCCAATGATGAGGAGGTTTCCAGTTCTGTGTAGGCAAGATTTTGTTACACGTCCAACCGGTTCACTCCCTTACCAGGTATGTTGGCCCAAAACTCCATTACCCGAGTTACTGTAGGATGTAAGAAAGGTCATTCGTATTTTGGGTTGTCTCTATGATTATTTCATTACGTTGTTGATTGGGTCTTCGTCCTCACTGGTCTTAAAATTTCGGAATACTACTATCCAGGCTTTGGACAAAAATTGTATTTTCTTTTTTTACTCAGGGTGACTTACGACTTGTTTTCTTATGAGGAAACCTTTCATTGTTCTAGGTTTTTCATTGATTTGTCAGTCATGTCACCTGGTTATTTTCCTTTTTAATGTCTTGACTTAGGGAGAAAATCTTGAATGCGAATAGGTTTCATCCTCAGTTGTTTCTGTAATAACATAGACTAGAAATTATAGGTTAGGATATGTCGTCGTCCCTCTGTAAATCCTTTAATTGTCCTCTGTTATCTTGCATAATGTGACATGACTTTGAGTCCCTGGGAACTATGTAGGGGTTCTGGTCAGTGTCATTAATTTCAACAGAGCACAGGAAACTTACTTGGAATTTTCAAAGGGGTTTGCAGTGAGCGTTTAAATCTCCACTCGGATTTAATAACGGTTCTTACCCTAGCTTGAAAAACCTCCTGCGAGTTGGGGTTTTGAAATCCACATGTAATTCGTTGACTGTCTAGAAGTCTTGGAAAATCTCTTAGTCTATAACTCCAATCTCATATTGTGTAATTGAAAGTTTTGTACTGCTTGGTAAAAGGCATTTCCCTTACAAAAGGAAGGTCATGATATATTATTCGCTCCTGTGGGATAATTATCATACTGATTTTCTTTTGGGAAACCCTCGTTTTGTAGTGCTTTCAAATCTAAATCATTTATTCATGTGTCTATGTTGTTCTTTAAAATTGATTGATGCGTTTCCTTTCAACATATATATAATACTAAGATTTGTGTTCTAAAATCTTATTTAATGTGTTCCATCAAGCAAGCAATATTGCAATCTGTGTTTTAAACAGGATTAAATCATTTCCTTTTAGCATATATGTAATATTGAAATCTATGTTCTGAAATCTTATTTAATGTGTTCCATTAAGAAAGAAATATTACAGACTGTGTTTTAAATGAGATTAAATAATTTCCCTTAAGCATATATCATATCGAGATAGCAACCCGAGAGTAATAGAATGTCTTTGTTCATCATGTGTACTCTATGAGAACCGTTTAGCACTCGGATTATTAAGTTCTTTAAAGGATTATCATTGTTTATTTATTTGTTTGTAAAGTTTGGCTAAAAAAATTCGGTTACCAAACTAATGATGGGACACTTGTTGCTGCAAGGGTACTGATCTGGAAATCTTTGGTCCACTCCACCCCTTCGGGCTTGTGGGTGGTCTTCATCAATGACATGAATGGAAGGAATGCATATGTTTCCTCAACTCGCTAGCTAAGTAAAATTCATAATTTAGATCTACAATAATTTCCATTTCGTAAATTCATTCTGGTACTTATTCTATATTCAATTTTTAACTCTTGTTGAACTCTATCCTATTATTAATGATAAATTTTCTTGGTTTCCTCACAGGACTATTAACATTTGAATTCCCTGGATCCAACACAGTTCCTTTACACGAAAAGGTACTCGGGTTCCAACACGCAGTGTTTTAAGAAGTAACCCCAGGTTCTGTTGTAAAGATACGGTTCTGCCCTAGAATATTTATATCATGGAAAATTTATACCAGGCTCCTATAGACAGCTGGTTATTTGTATTTGTAACCATTAAAGAAGGAACAGAAGGGGAAATCCCATCATGAAACAAGATTTCACCATTTAATAGTTATGAAATTGCAGTGTTGTGTAGAGTTTAAATACACATTTAAGTAGTGGTCCGATTCTGGAATATGAAATATGTTTTATGTATTTTAATTGACTGAGCTTTTGCTCCTGCGTTATTGTAATGATAAGGACTGTATTTATCTGCTCCCTTAACGTAGTTAGATTCAAATGGAAAAACTCAAATTTCAAGTTATGCGACAGTCAATAAATAGTGTTTTGTGTACTAGATATTGATATAACTCAGAAACTCTTGTATAGGCAGCAACATGTATTCATACAGATTTCTATTCTGGAAAATCACTCAATATTTCATTGGGTAGTTGTACAGTTAGATAGTTTTTGAGAAAATATATATATATATATATATATATAATCTATTCTATGTAGATTTACTGCAACTTATAAAGATATACATAGAATTCTTGTAGATCTGTACTTACTAAAAATCTATAATAAGTCTTTAGCATATTCATACTTGAATCTACATTCATAAATGCGGTTCGGAGAGTACTTCACTTCAATACAAAACTTTCACCTAACAGCTAACATACACATTAGCTCTCTAATTCAAATTTGCTAAATCAAGTCAACTGTAAAATCTTTCCACAATTCATTTCATTCTACCAGCACAAGCAGATGTATTTTATTAGCCATAAAACAATAGGACGTTCATCCAAAAATAAGTAAAATGAATGTTATCAACTATTTAATCAACAGAACTTCAACCAAGGAAGAGTAGATGGACATATCTGAGTAAAGTGATGAAACAAAAAACGGAACAGCCAAGTTCCACCCAACCATAGAACAGAACAACCCATCTACTTGTTACGTTCACCCCCTAGCCTGACCATTAATCCATGAGGAAGAACTCCAAACTCCTCAGATATTGTCCTCTTTCATAATCAAGAAAAATGTTCCTTTCCTCACACTCAGAAACCAGTGCTCATAACAGCAAGTGATATTCATCTCCTTAGCATACTAGGCAGCGTCCTGCCTCCTCCCATATACTATATATGCAAAAGCATCTTACGCCTAGGTCTTTTCCCTTGGGATTTTTCACATATTTTCCAAATCCCATATTTTCAGAGGCTGGCAATGGCCAAATTCCTAATTTTCCACTTGTAGAATTTATCCCTGAGGTAGTTCAAACATGTTCCCCACTCATGGAGTCATGGTCAGCTGATTTCAACCTGGTTGTTCCATTTGTCTCTCAGCAATAAATATAAAAAATATTTGTTTCTTACAAGTGTCATAGTCAAAGAGTTGGTTGGGAAAATCCAATCTTTGCCCAATAGTCATAATAATAAATTACAATTAACTAAATCCAAATTTAGAATTGCCATAAATGGAAATAATTTACCAAAAACAGAAATAAATTCCTAAGTATATTCAGACTTCAATAATAATTTATTTTTGGGGATATTACAGTCATGTACGCTATATAGGATAGGGCAGCATGAAAATCAAGCTTACACTAAAGGGCCAACAATATGCACCTTTGTCGATGACTTATTTTCGTCAACCCTCCCATTGTAATCTCTCCGTTTGTTAAGACCTCTGCCCACCTCTAACGTATCAACGACCGCACTGCCTGGAAACCCGGCCTTCAACCTTTCTCTCGGGTTGTCTCATCATCATGAGCACTCAATTTCGAGAGTCTTAATTTAATGTAGGTTGGTGGATGGAAGAGCATGCCCAAAAACCACATTCAATTTTGAATATGCAAATGGGGGACCAACAACTTCCCGTTGATTCCTCAATTCAAATCTCAAACAATCACCGACAAAGAATCATATTGTTGGTCATAATGTCTATTCATTCAAGATGATTTGAAATTGTAGCATGGTGGAGAAGGAGTGTGGGATGTGAATTTTAAAGATTCAACAATTAAGCCATAGCCAACACGCATATACAGATGTGATGGCTGCAAAGAATTCGGTAATGGTTTCAGATACAAATGTCGTCCCTGTAACTTCGACTTTCATGAATCATGTGCTCGAGATACGAAGTCCACGAGGAATTCATGTCATCCCCAACATCCTCTAGTGTTCAGGGAGAAGCCAGTTTCACTACATTGAGGATGTGACGTTTGTGGAAAGAAAATATTAGTGTTTTTTTATGACTGTCATGGTTGTGGTATTGACCTTCATCCATAATGTGCAATACCACAACCAAGACAGTCATAAATAAACCCTAATATTTTTTTTCCACAAACTTTGCATCCTCGATGGAGTGAAATTGGTTTCTCCTTGAACACTGGAGGATGTTGGGGATGACAGGAATGCCTCATGGACTTGGGAGCTCAAGCACAGGATTCACGCAAGTCAAAGTTATAGGGACAACACTCGTATTTGAAACCATTACCAAATTCTTTGCAACCATTTCATCTGTATATGCATGTTGGCTATGGATGAAATGTTGAATCTTCAACATTCTCATCCTGCACTCCTTCTCCACCATGCTGCAAAATCGTCTTGAACGACTAGACAATATGGCCAACGATATGCTTCTTTGTCGGTGATTGTTTGAGATTTGAATTGAGGAATCGGTGGGAAATTGTTGGCTGCCCATTTTCATATTCAAACTTGAATGTGGTTTTTGGGCATGCTCTTCCATCCACCAACTTGCAGTCAATTAATACACTCCAAATTGAATTCCCAAGATGATGTGACAACCTATGGGAAAGGTTGATGGAGGAGTCTCAGAGCGATATCGTTGTTGGTACATCAGAGGTGGGGCAGAGATCTTGACAGACAGGGAGATTACAATTTACGACTAGAGGTTTGAAGAAAAGTCCCTGGCAAAGGTGCATATTGTTGGCCTTTTAGCCTATGCCCAAAAATAATATTAATAATAATAATGATAATCTAATTTTAAGGTCACGACTAAGCCAGACACCAAATTGGTGTATGTGACACCCTTGTTTGTGGGACAAGGGACCCCCTCCGCATAGCCATTTGACTGTTATATCTACAGAGGTATACATACCCTACCCCCCTCTGTATTTGAACTTGTAACCTCTTAGGGGGAACACATGTTCTTAACCATTAGACCCACTCAAGTTGTATTAAAAACATGCTATGGAGAATTTTTATTTTTATTTTTAATCACATGACTATCATATCTCACTTTCCACCAATTAATTTGTTTTTAAAATATTTATAAATTTATATGTTTTAATTAGAAACAAATATCACTCGCTTCGCTTACTGGAGTTACAAAGGCCGGGGAATTATAATTGAAGTTATTTGCATATCAAGCAACCAAAATGAAAATTGTTGCAATGCAAGAAAGGCAGTTTACAAGCACTTATTTCCGACAGGAATGTGTCCTTGAGAAATAAGAAAGGTAGCGTAGCACTGGGAAATGGAGAAAGAAGCACAGACGGGCCAGAAGATAACCCTGGGAACCTTCATATTTGTGGTGACCTGCTCCATGCAAGACATCACACAATCTGTCACGACGCATGTGATAGCTGGAAATAGATAGTCCTCATCACTAACATTGTTGCTGCTGCGAAGGAGGTGCTCCAATGGGGGGCTCAACTTTTGCAATGCAATAAAATAGTCGTCAATGGTGGGCTCAACTATTCATTATTAATATCACTATCATATTATATCATTATTAAAAACATTAATAGTAAAATAATATTTATATGTTTTTAAAAATATTTATTTTATTTTTATATTTTGAGGGAAGTTGTTGGGGGTGGAATACACTTTGAATGAATTTAATTAACCACAACCACACAATAAATTTAATTGATATATATCAACCACTTTTATTATGTGATTGTGTTAGTTAACTAATAGGTGTGAGGATTTATTTGGGGTTTCTCCCCAGTCTTTGTATCTATTCTTTTTTATGGCTTACCATCCAGCTTTTTTATCCCTATGGGATCTTTCTATTCAATTTTGAATAGTGTTTAAGGCACCTACAGAACATAATATAATTTAGTTTTTTTGGATGAATAGAATTAAGCTTTTATCCGTGGAAAAAACTATTAAATGTGAGGACTCCCAAATTGAATAGGTATTAATAGGTATTAATAGTTGTGAAAAAAGTAGTAAGTATACATCATAAATAATTTTAAAAAAATAATTAATATTATTTCCCCACACAAATAAAAACAAGGTAAAGACCTCTCAAGTATGGAAAGGTAATCTAATGTGTAGAGGTGGAATCAAGGAGCTCATTTTGTTTATAAAAGTTTCATAAAAATATATGTATTTATGTCATTGTAATCAAATTTTATGAATGATAATAATTATTATTATCAATGTTGCTATCTTGTCATATCATTGTTAAAGGTATTAATGTTAAAATAATATTTATATATTTTTAAAATTGTTAAAGGTGTTAATGTTAAAATAATATTTATATATTTTTAAAATTATTTATTACAAAAACTTATTTTTACATTTTGAAATAAAGTTAATAATCATTGAAATCAATGTTTATATCTATAATTAGTATCTATAAAATTTTATAAAATATTTTTAATGTAATAGTTTTATAGATTCTATAGATATAAGTTTAGAAATATATTTTATAATGATGATTATAAAATAATATGTTTGAGAAATTAAAATTGAATTATTTTTACATTCATTAAGAACATACATAGTAGTTGTGTGGTATATGATTAAACATTTTATATGATATAGAAAAATTACATAATTTAAATTGGATAAGTAAATAATGATAAAAAAATTATGAAATTGAGTAAAAAAAAATTGGGGGTGGAGGAATATTGAGTAAAACATATTAAGGTTGAGTGGGAGGAAATATTGAATAAAGCATAATATGTTTTACTCAATTTATTGTGTGGAATATTGAGTGTGGGGGTGGGGAATATTGAGTAAAACATAGGGGAACCTCCACCTTCATATAATAATATGTTTTACTCAATATTCCCCTTCACACCCACCCTCGCTCTCATATAATATATTACTCAATATCCCTCACTCCCACCTTCATATAACATATTACTCAATATTCCCCCACCTCCACCCTCATATGATATGTTTTACTCAATATCCCCTTCCACCTCCACCCTCATATATTTAATGGGAGGAATAATGAGTCAAACATAATATGTTTTACTCAATATCCCTATTATGTTTTATTCAATATTCCCCTCACCCCCACCATTATTATGTTCAATATTTCCCCCACCCTCATATTATATTTTACTCAATATTCCCCCACGCCCTACACTTAAATTATAGTAAGGTGGATGTAGAGGAGAATGTTGACTAAACCATAATATGAGGGTGTGGAGAATATTAAGTAAAACATAATAAAGGTGGAAGTGAGAAAGAGTATTGAGTAACACATATTATATTTTACTCAATATTCTCTCACACCCCACCCTCATATTATATATTTTACTCAATATTCACTCAATAATATTTTTTTCCAAATTACTTAATTTTTATTCTAATTCTTTAACATAATGATTGCTTATGATTCTTTATATTTTTTGTCACATTTTATTGCAAGTTACACATTTTCTATTATTTTTTAACTAAAGACTTCCATCCACAACTTTACTTTACTCGAATTAATGACAAATAAAACTTTCCATGTGGATCATTGCATAGACTATAAAAATGTCGGAATGGGAGAGCAAACCAAGATGAAGATGCAATAAATTACTTTGCACGTGATCTTCTTTCATCTCTCTTCGGTCCCATTCAAAGAAAAAATTCCCTAGTCATGAATAATCTCTCACATAAAATTTTATTTTTTATGTTATTTTTTTATTAGTTTCCAATAATACAAGTGCTACATAGCAGCGTAGTCCCGGTCGGGTTGAATTGGGAATAAATGCACAGGGATGGGGAAAAAGTAGCAGAGGCACATAGAAACTGCAGTGGAGATGTGGCAAGCAACATGAAGCACAGGTGGTATCCATGCAGTAAATGACATGTGGCCTCTAGAGTCCCATTTATTTTTTGAAACTATATAATCCATCTTTCTATGTTCGAAATTTTTGTTCTTTCCGGTAGTGTGACTTGCTATGTTCGAAATTTTCATTCCTACCTTGCATATTTTATCTCTTCAATGTATACTTTCAACTGGTTAGAGTTAAGTACAATTTCCATAAACCATCTGGCTTGTATGTCTCTATATGTGCGAGGACAAAAAAAGTTATATGCATAGTAGGAGAAAAATATATGCATGAGAAAAAGATAAAACACAGAAGACACATATAAAGTTACATTCAAATTAAATAAACACGATTTCTTGACATTCAGCATAGTTGAAGATAAAAATTTATGAGCACATAAATATAAAAGGAGATAAAAATAGTTTTATTTGAAATATATCAAAAAATAATATTATATGTTACATATTCCTGGAAATTTAAATGTGTTTGTCATATAGACTATGATTGGGGCTCATGTAGACCATAAGAGAAATATGTACAAGAAATAGGATTGTGGAAAGAAGAAGTGGGCGACAGTAGAGAGTAATACCTGAAAAGAAGAAATTGGAAGGTATTAGTCTTTGGCTAGACATTTCTATTTAAAAAGGTGGAATAACTAGATTGATAAACAAAGCAGGATGTGATTAGTATAGACTTACAGTGATGGTACATATCACCCCTTTTGCTATTTTCTTGTTGATTCCTTTTTATTGTTGTCATCGACGGCTACTAGAATCGTGCCAACTACCTGTTGCCTTTCTTCGGCGACCTGCTTCATTTCCCTTTCGACCCATTATTCAATGTAGCTTATCAAGGGGGGCACATTGATCTCATTCCAGATTTTTATGTTGAAAAGTTCATTTTCTAATTCCCTTAGATCGATAGAAAGATTACGCAGAGCCTGATCAATTTATTCATTCTATATTGAATAGTCGACTAGCCAGTTGTCCACGTCATCTTCACCATATTCAAGGATGTTGTAAAACTTTTCTAAAGACAACGCCTTAAAAATATCAACTTGTTTATTGAAGCCTTTCTTAGTTAAGGGAAAGGAGTTGACGATTAACTTTGGGTCTTGGACCTCGTTGGTCCTTCCGGCTAAGTCTATTTCGGTCAGCTTTGTGAATAATTTTTCTTTCTTTGATATGGCTTGTTCACATGATTGGACAATGAGATGCAGGTTCTTCACTTTCTCTTTCCAGCATGCATTTAATTGAGTGATCCAAGTTTTGGAGGGGAGATATTCTTGTCTTCTTCTCATTTCCATCATGTTGTTGGCATGGGTGCCAAAAGGGAGGACCGTGTCTAAATAGAAATGTTCTTCATTTTTTAAATCCACCTGCAAATGTTCCAGCAAAGTATGTTCCCTCGTTCCAAGGGAAGCCATACTTTGTGATGTTTCCCAGGCCTCAGTAATCAGTTCCATTCTTTTCTTGATATTGTTATCCACATATCCTCTGCATGATGCGAGGAGGCTAGAGGATCCTTTTAACTTGGCTGCAAGGGTGGCAAGCATGGTTATTGCTAAAGGACTGGAAAGCAATGGCATAGGAATCAAAGATTCCTCCAATTCCTTGACTCGGTCATTCAGTCTGGCATTCTCGGCCTCAATGTCTCCAATGGAATCATCAAGAGAATCTTCAGTTGCTCTGTGAAGTCAAGAGATTTGGGATGGTTGCATGTTCGCAAGGTTAACCTCTAAACGAGATTTCTCTTTCTTATTTTTTACATCTCTTTTCTCAATAATTAAATTTTTAGACTTGTTGTCAAAAAAAACGCTCTGGAATACAAAGGATTCATATTCGTTAAATATTTTGGTATCAGCTATGTCCATTGGGAGACTATGTTGGATCGTGTCTCCGGCGTGATCAAGGTTCCAGAATACGCTATCCAGATCAGTCTCAAGTTCCATGTTCTCACTCTCAATTTCGGTCTCTTCCGTATGCCCTACATTTTGTTTTCTCTTCTTCTCCATGGGAAGCTTGTGAGAACTATCAATTTTAGGGTGAGGAGGTTGTTATATCCTCCTCCGTTTGAATAATTTTGGGTTGCTTTCTTACTGTGGTGGGCCATTGGTGTGATGCTCTGGGATGTCATACTTTTGGGAGTGTTATCTGGTGATTGAACACTCTTCTTACCGGGGCCTTTTCCCTATTGCTTGTACAATTCAGTGGTGCTTTGCAATGTGTCTAGGTCGTTGGCATATGAAGCAGGAGTGTTGTCGTCAATGTCTATGTTTTTTCTCAGGTGTCTCTGGAAAAATGAATTGTCGAGGCCAACTGCAAGTAAATGTTCTAAAAAAATTCCATTATGGTCGAACCCTCTTAGCCTTTCAACATATCTTAGGTTCAAGTTGTTGAAATGGGTTGTGAATTCGTAAATTTTGTTGATTTTCCTCAACACGAAGTCCCCGACTTTCCAAGGCAGAGGAATGAACTGTATTTTTCTCTTCTCATGGAATAGATGCAACCAGTAGTTGTATTGTCTTGCTATTCTTGTAACAAACATTATGTCTGTAATGTGACATGGAAGGAGAGCGCGTTTTNTGGAGCCAAAAATCCTTATCACACTGCAATTCTCCATTTGTTCAAGTGCCCCCTTCATGTCCAAAAACTTGGTTGCCTGGTCAGATATGCACAGAGCATATTCTCCTAATAATAAAACTTTGAAAGAAGACACAAAGTCATTAAAAAACTCATAAAAACAGTGGGAGGCCTTGTGCTTCCACAAGTCCTAGTACCATAAGGTTACTAGGTCGAATTCCCAGTTTACCTTATTGGACAGAGACAATTTTGGAAACTGACAGCAATGTGCTATTGCGAAAACCAAGTAGGATGACATATAAAATTTCTTCTCCTTTTTGAAGCTTGACAATTGGGAACAGATTTCATGGGAAATTAGCTTCCCCCAATCAAAAATGGCTTGTTCCTTGACTGTGAAATACAAAATATAAAGAACCATGCGGGAAATAGTTGATGTGGATTCTTGTCTCCTTATTCTTGTAAACAGCTAGGCAATTTCCCGGAATGGATTTCTAAATGAACTAACCTGCAAGTTTGTGATATCTTCAGGAACTGCCATCGGGTCTTCCAAAACTCGGACAAGAGGTCCAACCCGTTATTATGCTTTCTTATGAATTGCTTGGACTCTTCTCCTCTGAACATCAATGTTGGCTCCAACAATCTTAACATCCGGCGGAAGACCTGAGGTGATAAAGAAATAGGAAAGTGGTCCCACAGTGGAATAATTCTTTGGCCTAAAAAATATTTATCTGCGCACCAAGAGACCTGCACAAGCAATCCCAGAGGTCCAAATTATTTTGTTATGGGTGGAAGGGGATGAGTAGTAAGAATATGCTCTGGACCACTGGAAGTTCTGGTCCTCGCGCCCTAAGATGTTCATTGTATCTCCACATAACTATTGTCGAGTTGGTGCCATAAGTTTATGAGAACATCTGTTTGCTCCAGACGATGCTTGAAATGAATAGTTGGAGGGGATAATATAACCCTCCGCAAATGTTGGTTCAATGCATGTGAATGGGAAATATCCTCGAGCCTTTCTCTCATTAATGACAATCTCTGTGGGTGTTGCATGATGAGTTGTTAGCAGTAAATCTTACTTGTTGCATACTTAGAAGTGTGAAGGTGGCGGGTGTGGCAAAGAGAAATTAAGGATTGGAGGTTTCGTGAATGCGCCAACCCGATCAAGTGCGAAAGACATTCCATGATGTTTGAAATTAACACTCGGAAGGGATAATATAACCCTCTGCAAATCTTGGTTTAATGCATATTAATGGGATATCTCCTCAAGCCTTTTGCTCATCCATGAAAATCTATACGGTTCATGCATGATGATTTGTTAGCATTAAAGCTTATATATATCTATTTATATGTGTGTGTGTGTGTGTGTGTGTGTGTGTGTGTGTGTGTGTGTGTGTGTGTGTTTATAAACATTTTTTTATTATAAACAAGTGTGAAGGTGACGGAGACGGGGAAGAGAAAGTAAGGAATGGCTAAGTATGAAAAGAGGTCGGACGAGCTTCAAAATAGGGTTACAGGGGATACTCAGGAGAGGTGAGTATCTGATGATCAAATTGTATGTCTCATAATGTTTTACTGCAAAACGCATAAAACAGAAGAGCGAATGATGGGGCAGTTCAGCGGTCGGTTTTTATATTTGCAGAATTCCGAGAAAGTGGCTAAGTATGGAATAGGCAAACGGTCGATCTGACTCGTTTTCAGAATTAAGGATTGAAGATTTTGTGAATGGGCCAACCTGACAACGCGCGAATGACATTCCATGATGTTTGAAATTAACACTCGGAAGGGATAATATAACCCTCCAGAAATCTTGGTTTAATGTGTATTAATGGCAGATATCCTCAAATATTGGTTTAGCATTAAATCTTACTAATTGCATA
>SNQJ01S0097948.1:107073-122049 GCA_010110895.2 Picea sitchensis | reverse complement strand
ATTATATGATTTGTGGAGTTTCTATAGTCAGATATCAGACCCTCAACACCTTTAGATGCGCCAATGTCAATTTCCACCATTAATGCAACAATAGTAATATCCTTCTCATTCAGTGTACCAAATATTCAGGTATGGTGAAGTGTAGTATACTTAGGGAGTTAATATCGGGTACCTCCCTAGGTACACCATATTACCTCCCTAGGTCCACTATTAAATAAGGCCCACCATGTTGTATAGTTAAAGAAAAAAGAATTGATTCCTATAGTTGTTGTCTATTTTCATCCGCACCATATAGAGAAACACCAATAATCAAGGAAGATGCATGAGCATAAACACACTTATGAACTATCATGAGCATTGTAGGAAGAAATCAGGATAGAGGAACAATCCCATGGCACCACATGAATGATAAGGATTAAGATCGGAGTGGACTTCTAGAGAGCTTTCTCACATTTATTATGTTCATATTGATATAACTACCATAGTGGGCCTTATTTAATAGTGGACCTAGTCCACCTTACATTTAATGGCCATCACTAATAATACATAACCACATTCCAATTGGGTACCTCCCTAGGTACCCCATATTACCTCCCTAGATATACTACATTCCATCCCCGTTCACATGTTTTATCCTCRAAACATGAGAAGATACCATAAAATATGACAGGATAACCAATGTAGCCAACTGGTACCAAGTACGAACATCCATCCATTCTAATGGAAGACGAACATGATGTCYAATTGTTGCCTGACCACCCTGATCTTGATCCTTATCGTGCCTATGGTGCAACAGTGCCATGGGATTGTTCCTTTATCCTRATGTCGTCATGCAGTGCTAGTAGTCCTCCATGTGCCTCTTGATTTCTTTCCTTTCTAGTGCCATGCTAGTTCAYAACTGTGTTGATACTCAATCTTGTTCCTTAATGACTGTTGTTTTTTTATATGGTGTGGATGACGATATACAACAACTRTAGGAATTGGTTATTTTTTCTTTAACTCTTCAAAATMGTGGGAATTATTTAATGGTGGACCTAGTCCACCTTACATTGAATGGCCTCCAATAATTATACATAACCACATTCTCATTGGGTACCTCCCTAGATACCCCATATTAAATTAATGTAGTATATCTAGGGAGGTAYCCAATGYGAATGTGGTTATGTATTATTAGTGGAGGCCATTCAATGTAAGGTGGACTAGTTCCACTATTAAATAACGCCCATTATGGTAGTTATATATATCAATATGAACATAATAAATGTGAGAATACAAATGTTAAGTATCAAATATATGAATACAAAAACACCACAATAGATCCAAGAACAATATAGAAGCAATCCAACTTTATTATTTCCAAAACCCTTAAGGTAGGGTAACACCATATATTAATTCTTATGGAATGATAACACTCCTCAAGAATTGCTTGATATATTCMAAATCTTCTTCACCATGCTCCAATACATTTCTTACACTTGTTTATATAACACTCTCTATCTCCTAGGAACATTCTAGAGAAGGAATATTCTAGTATGTGGAACCTTCTAGAAAGAATTCTCACATTTATTATGTTTATATTGATATAACTACCATAGTGGGCCTTATTTAATAGTTGACCTAGTCCACCTTACACTGAATGGCCTCCACTAATAATACATAACCAAATTCCCATTGGGTACCTTCCTAGGTAATCCATACTACCTCCCTAGTTATACGACATTACATCCCCTTTTACATGTTTCATCCTCGAAACATGAGAACAATCCATACAATATGACCGATTAACCAATGTAGCCAACCGGTACCAAGTACGACCATCCATCCATCCTAATGGAACACAAGCATGATGTCTCACTGATGCCTTGCCACCCTGATCTTGATCCTTATCATACATGCGGTGCCATGGGATTGTTCCTCTATTCTGACATCGTCTAGAAGTGTTGGTAGTCTTCCATGTGCCTCTTGACCGATTTCCTTTCTAGCGCCATGCTAGTTCTCAATTGTGTTGATTCTCACACCTTTTCCTTGATGACTGTCATTTCTCTATATGGTGTGGATGACGATATACAACAATTGTAGGAATCAATTATTTTTTCTTTAACTCTGCAACATGGTGTTCCTTTTATTCAATGATCTCCTTGATGTTACACACAAAATTTTCACACTACCTAATGTCATACTAAGTGTCACACTTTATTCACTATTATGTTTAGTGTCCCACTTAAGTACAATTGCGTTCTTAAGTGTCATAATGTCAAAATGACACTTTCCTAAGTGTCACATTCATGTTTTACTAACTTAGACACCACAGGAAAACATTTTGTCACTTCCCTAGTCAAAATAAAGAAGAGAACATCATTTTCTAAAGGTCTAACTTACGATTTTTACCCTAAGTTTGACTTTCCTGGAAGGGTGACGCTCCCGTACCCATCCTTAGGGGGGTGTTTGTCCCAGTGTGAGACTCCCTATACCACTGTCATGGGTCGTTAGTGATTCCCTATCTCAAGCATTGGGGGAGCGTTAGTTAGTTGGGCCTAATTCCACTTTTATCTAAGGGTCATCTCCAAATATGTTTGGGTGGTTATGGATGAGTGATGACTCATAGCCTCGAGTCACTCAACTTCCCTTCCATTATGGGGTTCAAAATCCTAACTTGGGGAGAAAATATCTCAACCTTCCCTTCATTTTCTAATGGTAGCTGAGCTTGCCAAAGATTATATAAACAAGGCCATCCATGGGGTAAGGGGAGATGAATTCTATAATATGTGAAACTTTTGATCTTGAGAGAAACTATGGAATACGTGTGTGTGCATCTAAGGGTTGGAGGAGAGAAGGCTTGGAAGACTGGCACCATCATCCATATGTAAATTTTCACTTATGATGAAGAAACTTGGCATGTTCCTTTCAAATGTTGTTTGTGAATTTTTCTAATGCTTATGTCAAATCAAGCTTAGATAGATTATTCTTTTCCTAAAGTGATCCGAAAAGATCTTTTAACGACAATGGTTGAGTTATTAAGGCTTGAGTTATTTAACCATTTAGGGAACTTATGAAAGAGGAAGAATTAAAGAGGAAACATAACAACCATTAAGAAATATACAGATCTGGAAATGAGCACAAAGAACAACAAACCATAAAACACCAAAGTGATAACGGAGTTCGGTAATCTCGCCTATGTCTTCTAGCCTTTGTCTCAATGGGTGAGGCTTTCTTATTTCTGTTCAAAGCTTTAAAATTACATCATAATAGTGCCAAAAGGATTACAATTTTTTCTGGTTGTGTTCTACTAGATCTCAAGAACCCAACCAAACTGATGGCACTGAAAACAGATGACTAAAGCTCCTAGAAATGGCCCGCAAAGGTGGTCTCCTCAATGGCTTCCCTGCATAAAAATGGCTTTGGCTTGGAAATTCTTCAACATTTCTCTTTTCTGAACCTCCTCTAATGGATTCAAGAACCTCTTTTCTATATATACTTGAAGTGGATAAAAACCTCCCAACTTCTCCCCAAGAACTGGCCTAAAAAAGGGCCCAATATCCCCCAATATAGGCCAAAATCTCTCAAAAATGCTGAGAAAATCAATAAAAATCATTATACATAGTTTGAAAACCCACTTTTGCAAATAATTAGGGCGCAACCCCTTTTCTCGCGAGCTCCTGGTCCTATGGAGTGCCTCCATGTGGCCTCGGGCTAATACGTGGCGCGTTGGCCCCCTTATTGTCTGGCTCCTGGTCATGTGAACTGACCATATGGTCGCATGCTTCTACTCCACTTGCCCCAATTCCATTAGCCCCCTAGTCAATAGACCTTTCGTTACGCTCCTTGGTTGGCGAGCTAGCCCGATCGACCGGGGATACACCCTAATCCTCCGAGCCAACAATATTGAATCGGGTCACATGCGATGGAGGTCATGTGATATACTCTGGGGCTGGGGCATATGCCATAACCTTGCACCAAAATCTAGATACATGGTAGTGGCATGTAACCGGGAGCTAACCAAACAAATCCGCACCCAACAAGCTATAGTGCAGGGTCATATAGAATAGGCATGTGGTAGCGTTTGCATCGGGGGTTGGGGCTAGACCCCAACCATTTTCTTCACTCGTTTGATTAAATTGCAAACTTAAATATATGTGGCGCCACCATACGTTAACAAAACAATGTGTAGGCGGGTTGGTATCCCAGCCTACGTGAAGGATTTGGCGCCCATGGAGGTCACAGGTTCGACCCCCACGGACCCATAAACTTTTTTCAAATAACCAATGAATCAATAAAGGGGTGCCACATGGTAGCCCATGATTGGGCCACGTGACACCTTCACATTCACCCAAAAATTAGGACATGTCAACTCATGCCATGTGTGACCTTTGGAGTGTTGCCACATGTCACGATATGACTCGTCAATGACTTCACCTACCCACGTCAACGCCAAAGTACCCTTCCACGTCATGTGTACAGTCATACGACCTGTACAGTCAGCTGCCATGTCATCACTGTACGGACTGTACAGTCAACAGTTTTTTGCCTGTTTGACGAAACAAACAGACCATGATATCTTTCACATATGACGTTCATTTGAGCCCGTTCAAGATGTGTTGGGTTTGTATCAACAAGGCCTACACACACATCTATTTTGAATCCATTCTGAGCACTTTGATTTTTATGCCTTCCTGGACCCATTTTGGTCCCGAGATCCAATTCTGGATCATAAAGAGATCTAGTAGAAGTAGAGTTGTTTTTCTCATATTCTTGCAGGTTCCTTTGATCATCGAGAAGCTTGGAGCAACGAGGTCGAGGTTTGGAGCAACGAGAAAAAACGACGGACTTAATTTTAGTCTAAATCTCTTATTCTATCTATAGGATTAAAAGATTAATCTAAAAGGAATTTAGTTACCAGTTGTTTCGAATATGTCTTAGGTTATGTTTCTAGTCTAAGGAGAATTCAACTTGTCCGCAGGCTCAATTTCTCACAACATTTTTGGTGACTCTGCTCAGGAAAAACACCATGTTCTTCTCATTCTATATCGTATGAATGATGTGCCTTTTATTTGTTGTTTCTTAGTTTTTTTTAGTGTTTCATCCTTGTTATCGGTCTCTAGAAACCTTAGTTAACTTGCAAAGTCAATAGCCTTTTCATTTTTTGAATTTGAGTAAGTTTTTACTATCTTTAGGTAATAATTCTCCCTATAGGATGCTTGCAGGGCATTGAAACTCCCTATCCTTCCTTTGTAGGGTGTTAGTAATGCTCCCTGGCAGTGTTTTTAGGGGCGTCGCCCCTTCAGTAATGCTCTGTCTGCATGACAACAGGAGCGTCAATCCTCCTTTTGTGTCAATTTTTAAGCTTTCTTCTCTCTGTTTTTTGAATTATTTTGACTCAACGATGTGCCTTGGACTGTTTTATGATTTCTTGAGACTTTTTTGGTCTAGTTTGATTGGGATATCACTTTTTTTGGGGCCCTTTTCAAACTTTGTTTTTTATCAAACTGGGAAAAGTTTGTCATTGAATGCACTCTTGGTTAACTTGATCCTTGAATGCAATCTGGGGTGTCAGTGATCTTGTCTTTTATTATATAATCATTAGACCTCTGCCATTCCCTTTCCAAATCTTTTCAAGTCTTTTCTTGTCAAATTTTGAAGCCCTTTTCCTTGGCTTGGAAACAATGCAAAGTCCTTTAGACCTTGTACTTTCATATCTCTTTTTGGTGGAAGTGTTAGTCCATTGGAAAGATTATGAATCTTTTAGGTCTGTTGCAAGTTCATTTGATCTTTAATATTTAAGTGTTGAGGTTTTTAAAGAATGTTTTCCCTTGTTTGATTGAACAAGTGTTAGAAATCATTCTTTCACTTGATTCTCTCAGTTCTTTAAGCTTGCGAGTCTTTGTTTGAACGATATTTTTGTTTTGTGTTCCTTTGTATCTGCATTGGATCCTTTCATTGAAGGTAAAGAAGCATTAAGAGTTTTCATTTAATTGATTTCATTGCATATAAGCTTAAACAATTTTTTTTTTTTTGTATTTTAAGATTTTAGTAGCACATGTTTAAACTTGCATTTTAGTGAAAATTTGCATGGTTTTTGACATTTTTAAGCTTTCATTCTCCCTAATTATCCCTAATGTTAATCATAACTCAATGAAGTAATAATAAACACAATTGAAAACAACTTAAGACTAGATCCCACATATGACCATTAAAATGAGTTAATACAGGGTTAGAGGTAAACGAAAAAATGATTAAAAATAAGGAAAAGAAGATGTCAAAAGATGATAATTTTGTGACTCGTCACTTAGGAAGTAGGATTTAATTTGTCATAAATTATATGGTTACAATCTCTAATTTTTTTCCATTCTTTCATTAGTAATTAGTTGATCTAGTGGGTAGGAGGAGAAAACAAATTTAATTTATTTTGCCACATGGATGGCCTAATTTTTATAGCACATAGATGTTTACATTAAAGTGCAACCATTTTTTCTTCCTTGTATTTTCACTTACCACACACAAAGGGACCTAAAAGCCCCTTACCTCTAGTATGTGTTTTTCCTTGTGCCCAAAAGTGATCTTTGCAAACTAGAATGAGGGGAGTTGATGAAATATCTCCTTGACACAAATTCTATTTTTTTTGTGGTGTCGTTAATTCCAAATTCATCATCATCCAGAAAATTAATTAGGTGGAATAAGAACCCATGCATGTTCACATATCTTCTTTATACGATTTCTTGAAAGTTTTTGCATCATTAGTGAGTTTTCAAATATTTGTAACACTTTTCATCACCTAGAAGTTAACTAGGAAAAGTAACAGAACACTCAAGTCCACATGTTGTACTATTGATCTAATTTCTTTTACGTATTGAATTTTTTTATCAATCTTGTATCACACATTTTTGTTTCCTTGTGAGAATCAAACATACAAAGGACCTAAAGAGTCCTATTTTTTCGAGTATGCTCTTCATCTTGCACTCATAAACAATCTTTGTGAATTAGAAAAATTAAACAGTTTTGAAATACCTCGTTTTCCACGTATTAATCAAATTAATTGAATCATGACTCTAGTTTAGACATTTAAAAACAACTCTACTAATCAACACATTTAATTCCTCCTTTGTGAGGTCACAAAAGAATTAATAGTGTTGGCTAGGGTCTTGATGATAGGGATCCAAATAACTCATCGTTATCATTTCTCATATGAAACGTAGAATTTATCATAAGGGACGTTAAAATACTTCCCTTCAAGTGTGCAAAAACTAAAGCAAGGAGATATCATATGGGGTCATATGCTTAGGTTTTCTTTTTCCCGCGAGTCTCCTTGAGCCACCCATATCTTGGTCGACTACAACCCCTGACTTATTGAAGCTAAGAGTCTCTTGTCTACACTTCATGAAGGTAACTTATTAGCCAAAACCTAGGATTTCTACACAGGTGCTATTTGTGGGATGCATTTACACCTAAGGCAGATAGCGTCAACCATTGAGAAATGTTGTTGGTTCCACCAAAACATACCCCCAATGCCCCTCAATATATCTATTTCATTCACACCTTCACTAACCATATTCGATGGCTTTAGATCCCATTATTGAGAGCTCTTGGAAAACCTAGTGTTATTTGAACAAAAGGACATTAGGTCTTATACGACACACGTTTTTTTATTTCACACCCTTTTGCAAAATCCCTCCTATATAAATACATATTGGTCTTCTACATAAATACATATTAAGTAAAATACATTACATTTACATTCTTGCTTCATAAGCTCAATTATTGAAAATTTAATTCACATATCTTTTTGTATTAGTTCATTATTTTTAAAAGCACACTTTACCAACCCTTCAATTGAACTTCACACACCATTTGCATAGTTAGGAACCATAGCGGATCCTTAGTCACCCCACCATTCCCGATGCTTGTAATGTTTTTCCTTGTTCTCATAAAAACACTCTTGAAAGCTCATCCTCATGAAGAGCCGTGTCTCGATAATTAGTGTTGGTGTTCCAACACCACCCCTACATATGACCAATATTCAATATAAAATAATCAAAATACATTAATTTTAATTTGAAATTTCTTAATTTTTTTGAAAACTATGAAATTATAAATTGAAATCACATGGTTTTCATTTAATAAATTTGTAACATAATATTTAGTTTATGAGGTATTAAAAAATATTTTTAATTTCACTAAATATTGATAAATATCTCCCCAAATCTTTTTGTTAAACCTCTTCTCAATACATCTTTTCACTAAATAAAAAAATAACGCCAAGCCAACAACCTTTATCTGGTCTTTGTCCGGACAAACTCACCAACCGGCACCGAAAGGCGGGCAGTGGGCACTGCCAGCGCAAGTATCCGGGCCGCTTTCTCTTTCTGCACGAAACTCGTCCTGCAATACCACGTCCATTGAATGCGCTGACAGCTATAGTCCACATCAGCATAGATACGAACACATGGTTCCACGAAATTCATTTTCCTAAGTCGATATCTATTCCAAATTACAATACCAATCTATCTCGTCAATATTGTCGGCACAAATAAAGAAATCTTAAATTGTSTCCTTAAATACTCGCATATTGCCATATTTAGGTATATAAAAGCGAAATTGCCTCCTTAAATACTCGCATATTGCCACATTTTAGGTGTATAAAAGCTTGAATGAACGTGGCCGGTGGCTATGTCATTCGTGGGCATTGATATATCGTACATCGATCTATCGTCAAGGTTTGAGAAAGGGACTGGCTTTCGTATCTGGCCTGCCTACTGAATAGTACTCACTCTTGTACTGGCCGAGGAAAGTTGTAGGTAATTTACTTTTTATTTGAGTAATAGTGCTCTTTTTGAAATGGAAAGTATAAAGGTTCATTTAAATAAGGTTAGGGGTTTCTAATGTTATACTTGCTATTGGTTGTTATTCTTCTCCTTGTATTCACTCTAGTGTTCAATTGTTATTAAACTATGTGTTTTTTAAATACATTTGTTTTCCAATGTATCAAATTAATGAATTCTACATAGAATGGATCATACATAAGAAGAATTGTAAATAGTTATTAAACATGAAAGTCAAGTACTTAGAGTGTAATTTTTGAAATAGACAATTTAATAGAAAAATGTTAAGACCATATTATGGATTTTCTAACATGGGTTTCATAAATTCATAACTTAATTCTAGGTGCTGGACCAAAATTATACCTTATGTTTTGTGAATTCTCATGAATTGTGTTTATCGCCAATCAACTATAATGGGCACTTGCGATGGGTAGGTGATGCTGGCTTCCAACTTTCCCTCCTCCTCTTCCTTGGTCTCAAACATCTGTGGCACCACCTCACTACCCACATCTATTGTTTGGCAGCCTCCACCCTTCCTCTCAATAGGTTTAGTTATCGTTTCTAATGAAACATCTATGATTGTGAATTAGGCATCCTCTAAGACTAACAATGACACCTTTATTGTTTGGCAACATCCACACCTCCTCTCAATAGGTTTAGTTAAATCGTTTCTAATGAAACATCTATGATTGTGAATCACGCCTCCTCTAAGACTAACAATGACACCTCATTGCATACTACTCCTTGCAAAGGGTCGACATTTATGTGCATGGTAGGGGTTTCTCTCCACGTCATTGTAAACTCAGGCTTGAATTCAACCAGTAAATTCTAGGGATTACACAAACACCTGACACACTCTAAATATACAAATGCTATAATGATTCACCACTATATGGATCTCATACTTCTTGCAAGGATTAAAAGTCCATGTTGAGAAATTATAATCTCTCATTCAAAGAATCTCTACTTATGTCTAGCATGAAGGGCCCCAATGAGATGTCGTTAGCCTTTTCCTCTCAGTCTTCCATAATCTTTTGCACGGAGGAGAAGGGTGTTCCTCACATTGTTTTGGATGTTGATTATGGGTTATTTATTTTAAGGAAGACAAAGTGGAACATAGAAAAGGAGTTTGTCAAGGATTTTGTTGTTATTTGAAACTACTTTGCAATTTTTATTTATTTAAATTCATCATCAAATCTGTTAATATTTTGATCAAATGGATTCAATCCCTCTAAGATCCCTCTGCACTCATATATATATATATATATATATATATATATAAACCAACATAGACCCATCTTAACTCTGATTCTGCGAAGAGCCTAGAGGGATCAAACCCTTCCTTTTATCTTGGTTTAATTAGGTTAGTTTAATTTAATTTGAATGTGTGTGTGTGTGTGTGTGTGTGTGTTCAATTTAACAAATCCATAGTCGAAACGTTGTAGGAAATGATTCTTTTCCGGTGATATTTTTAGGGGACATTTTCTCGAAATCTGGCAAGAAATTGTTAGATTTTCATATTGCTCAAAAGCCGGTAAGAAATTGTTAGATCTGCATATTTCAGTGATTATTTATGTACAATCCGAGTGCCTCGGGGTTTTTCATCATCTTGAATCCATTTATGCATTCCGCAAAAGGTTACAACTGACATATACAATTTTCATTTACTTAATTTTTTTATTATTATTTAAGAGTGACACTTGTCATCTCCATGTTGAATTTAGGCACATAATCACACATCGACCTTGGTCAAATCCCTATGAGTTTGACACCTTGCATTATTTTTGTGAGAGGGGAATGTAGAAAAACCATGACCCATTATTAGGTTTTTCTATTAAAGTACGAAAAATATCTTTAACGGAAACGCAGGAATTATTACAAAATTAGGAGATAGTAACTTGTCAATTAGAATTAAACTCCATCCACCCCTTACAAATCCAAAATAAATTGATAAGTAGAAAAACTCAATTATGTTTCAGGAGAAAATTTTCTCCAAATCTAAGAAGAATTTTGTTAGAAGTTGTAGTTTCACATGATTAACAAGATCTTTGATCATTAAACTTTGCAGGTTTTGACTCATTTTAAGAATATAAAGATTACTAAAATTTTCAAAATTTTTATAGTTTCCTCTGTACACTCCACCCATCATTAAAGACAAATCCACTATAAAAAAAATAATGGAATAAAATAAAAAACATCGAACCTTTAAAAAATTCACATAATTAAATGTGTTGTAAGATATAATCCACCTCAGAGTGATGCGAACACATGGTTCCACAAAATAATGGCGTGGAAAAGTAAAATAAAATCCAAGTATGTATAAAAGCATGAATGAACTTGGCCGGTGGCCATGCCCATAAATCATAAATACGGACGATGAAATTTCTTTTCATACGATGAAATTTGGGCGTGTTTTACATTTAGTCGTTTTTTCTTTTCATACATGGAATCTCGGAAGTATTGTCACATTTATTTATTCGGGATTGTCACATTTACTTATGTTCATTTCTTTACATATGAACATTTAATCGTTCAGGATTGTCACATTTACAGTCATTGCATGGTCACTCAATGTCAAATCTCTTCGTGTTTACATTGTCATTGCTTGTAAATCCAATGAATTAATCGTTTGTCATTTTATTTTTGAGATGGTACAACCTACTATAACGAGTTGTAAACAACTAGTAGTGAGAAGAATATATCATAATTTAGTTATAAATAAATAAATTTTATTTTAAATCAATAGTGAGATAGTTATTATTGGTTGCTATTTTTATGTAGGTTAACTCATCACTCTAATTCAAGTAAAACCATGTCACTTAAAATAACCAACTAATGTAGGAGGTAGGCTTCCACTCTTACTAAATGCCTCTAGACTTCTATCTATTAATTTATTTCCTTAAGTCCAAGGAATACTAGCTCTTAGCCATTGTAGTTTTAGGTCTTAATGTCCATCACCAAACCCTTTGTCATTTTATACCATCATCTACATGTGGAGTCTTCAGTATTTCTTTTCAATTTTACAAATAAAAAGTTTCAAATTTAAGTTCCTACAGAAACCTTAGGACTATAGCATTCTATATTTATGGTTGATTTTCCATTAGTTTTTTTTTTCATTACAAATAATTATTTTTCATAATATTTAAATTACTTTTATCACACATGTTATTGGTTAACTAATTGGACTTCTTATTGTCCACCTATAAGAGAATATGAATTTTCAATCTTAGGTTATACCTAAGTTTCGAGTTTTAATTGTATAACTCACAGAAATTGCAATTTTTTTTCTAATTTAAGATAACCTAAATTTTGGAGTTTTAATCTTGCCATTAAATTCATGTCAATAGAATAAATACATGTGATGCCATATATTGGATGTGAAGTGCAATGATGTCATGTATTTGTTTTTGAATGATCTTCTAACAAAATTTGTAGCATAATTTAGAGTTATAGTAGTTGCAGGCCCTAGGGAAAAGGTCAAATGCACATATTACGACCATGACAGTAAAACAATATATTTCCTTTTACATAATTGACGATTTTGAAACCCATTGAACAAGGTATTCTTTATAATTTTTTAATTTACCATAGAAAATCTTATACTTAAGTGCTTATTAATTATATTTAGATCTTTATTGAAATTTGGTTTGAGATAAAAATTACTTAATTTACTAAATTGAATGTATATTTTAACCTAATTTTGTTATAATGAAAGTTTAATTTTTTATTAATATATATATATATTTTCAACATGATGACTTCTTCTTGTATTCCTCAATGATTTAGCTAAGATTTGGTATCTTTATGTCATCTCCTGGTGGTTTTGGCTAGAGCTTGAAGCAATTTTGGGGAGCCTTTTGTCATCCATATTGTTTATCTTGTTCTTGTACAATAGGTACTTAATGATAGAAATTCTCTTAATGGGGGGAATACTTTCTTCTATGAGGAGGATAGGATAGGGTGTATTACTCTTAGTTTTTAGTTTATAAGTTATAAAATTATTTTGGATTTGTTCTATCTTTTTTAGGATTCTCTAGATATACCGCAACCCAAAACTTCAGATCCATACAAGATAAGTGAAGTGACTAGAGTGTGAAAGAGGAGTTTTATTTTTTTTATTTTTTTTATTTTAATCCCAAAGCCAAAGGTCAACTAATTTACAATTGTTTTTGAGCCCATAATAAGCTTTCCACCCTCCATTTATCATTTTTTCAACACTATAGTTCCAATTGAGCTTGTGGTGGATATGAATTCCAAGATACTTGTATGAAGACCTCCTCTTCCAAGCTATTGTTGTCATAAACAAAAGTATCGTAGGTGATCCTTTTGGATTTTATTATCATAACCTTTGTTTTGCCAGTGTTCACAGTCATACCCATGCTAGATTAGAAGTCTTTGAGGGTTATTAGTTTCTTACTTAGGTCATAGAGACTCTTCTTCATAAGATCAATATCATCAGCATAAAGGAGGATGATGATTATACTAGCGAGAGTCGGACCAATACTGCTTGTGTCCTCCAAACAATCTTCTAACTTATATATATATATATAAGTTATGTTGATTAAATTTCCCTTCTAATTTTTTTTTTAAAGAATTTAAACCATATAGCGTCTCTTAGTTCTAAGATATGGCCATCTCAAAGATAAAGGAGGATGACATTATACTAGCTTAGAGTCGGACCAATACCGCCAGGTCCTCCAAACAATCTTCAACTTATATATATATATATGTTATGTTGATTAAATTTCCCTTCTAATTTTTTTTAAAGAATTTAAACCATATAGCGTCTCTTAGTTCTAAGATAATAAAATTGATTATAAATATTTGATGTATTAACTATGTACATCACATTTTGAAAGTCATATATTATTATTTAGTTTGAGTAAAAATATGTAATCATTTTAATATGAATTTAGAATTTGAATTTTATATTAGTGGTATATATTGATATGACACCTTGATACGAAAGACAATGAATATATGCAAGCTTAAAGAGGATGCCCCACCACTTTAGCTGCAACATTAGTTTTGGGAACATAGGCTAGTGCATTTTTTATATTAGTTTTGGGAACATAGGCTAATTCAATTTTGATATTGGTGTAAGTATCTTCAAGATGCCAACATGCAATGTTGTAATTCAAACTTATGAGTGAATTCAAATCTATTGACCAAAAAAATTTCGACAAAGACATCACCACTATAATAACACTTGTTTTGAGTATTGATTCCATTCATTAAATTAATTAAGGGGATTGACAACATCATTCATGTTTTCTCTTAGATAAAAGCTTCATTTTATAAACTTTTAAGATCATAAACATTGTTACTTTTTGGAAAGATATCAAAGATGTTTTTTTAGTGTAATTAATTTTTAAATTTCAAAATGTTTTTTCTTTTGCCGTATAATGTTGTTTGAGATTTTCCATATATTATATAGCAAGTTAGAAATTGGATTAATTCATTTTTAATTTTTTTTTTGATGTTCCACAATTTTAAATTTAAATTGATGCATTTAATTTTTTGAAATTTTGACCATTTGAATATATTTTTAAAATATATTTTTAAATTGAATTAAAAATTTTAACTACCCACCAATTACGTGAAACTTTAACTTCCCATCAATTTTTTTTATTGAATTGGTTAAAAAAATATGAAATGTGTAATTAATTATTATGACAAACACTCTCATTAAATAGGAGAAGCAATGCATTAAGGGCACAATAGAATTCAATAATATGAGAAGCAATGCATAATGCATTAAGGGCACAATATAATTAAATGGAATATTCAATGAGAGTACAAGGAGAAATAGAATCTGGAGAATAAAAATGGAATATAATAAAAAAGACAACCGTTGAAGTAAACATCAATTGAGTCTAGCTAGACATTTAAAAAAAATGTATTGCAAAAGATTGAATATAGTGATTGTATGTGTTTTCCATTATTCTAACTTAGATTAATGTATTTCTTCTTTTAGATTCATCATATATTTCATAGTATAGGGATTGTATGTGTTTGGTATTATTAGAGAAATTACATAATGTAATTTCTCTAATAATGCCACCCCTCCCACCCTCTAATAATGCCCTCCCTCCCACCCTCTATAGAGGGTGGGAGGGGGGGGAGGAATTATTAGAGAAATTACATAATGAGGGTGGGAGGG
>SNQJ01S0097948.1:49545-61829 GCA_010110895.2 Picea sitchensis | reverse complement strand
TTTTATAACCTATAATCTCAAAATTAAAGGAAATACGCCCTATCCCATCCTCCTCGTAGAAACTAGCCTCTCCCCCATTGAGAGCATGGCTATGACTAGATACCTAATGTATAAGAACAAGTTAAACAACATGGAAGACAAGAGGCTACCTAAAATTTCTTCAAAATAAAGTCATAACCACCATCGACTAAAGCAAGGATGGCATAAAGATGCCCGATCTTGGCTAAACTATTGGGGAATCATGGAAGAAACCATTTTGCAGAATAAAGATACTATTAAAAAAAACGTCAAATCAAAATTTAAGGAAAAAATGTGGTGTGATAGAGAGTTAGAGGAAAAAAAAAGTTAAGGTATTATAAAGATGTAATCAACCCTAATCTAGAAGATCAAAATTATCTATCTATTTTTCCAAGTGTAAAGAAAAAAATAAGCATTGCTAAGATAAGAACAAATTATCATGAGCTCCATAGTGAAACTGGGCGTTGGTCAATTCCTAAAACGCCATGGGATGAAAGAGTGTCACCTTTGTGACACTAAGAAGGTTGAAGATGAAAATAACTTTCTCTTAGATTGTCCATCCTATACCCATATTAGATCTCATTTTCAAAATATTGATCACACTACCAACCTTCCTAACCTCTTAACTCAACAAAAGTATGGTGATTTTGGAAAGCTTCCGTTAATGATTTTCAAGCAAATAAACAAAATTCTAAAGAATCACAAGTAATCACTTACCCTCTTAAGGTCTGATAGACCAATTAGGTCTTAGTGGACGTTAATCATCATCATCATCATCATGAATTAGAAATAAGATGTAGTATATCGAAGAAAAAAAATGGTAATAATTGATTAAACATAGTGAAATGTGCTACGTAAGAGGTAAGTTAAGTGTATTCTATACAAGTAAGAGAGAGTAGTTGGAGTAAGAAAATATAAATTTTATGAGGTTTAATAAGATGATGAGTTTACAGATAATATAAAGTATGTTTTTTAAGTTAATAAATGATTATATACTTAAATAAAAGTGGAAGCAAATGTAATGGCAATGAGTGAAAGTGACTAAAAGAATTACTATCTACCATCACCTTGCATGAAGATGACCTTGCGGTTAAATCAAAATTGCAAGAAGAAATTCTTACTCAACATAACATTTACGATATAATTCAATTAAGGGGAAATTTGTCTATTACTTAAAGGAAACCAATTTGCAAGCCAAATGATAAACAATAAAAATGTTCATCCCACTACTAAAGTTCTTTCATAGTAGAGGAATGATCTTGAAGAGTGTACGTGATGTAACCAACAGGGCTAGAGACCAAAGTTGGTAAGTATCTTGCAGGTATAAAGGATAAGGTTGAGATGTATGAAGAGCATTTGCGAGTAAATAAATCCTTAAACATAAGTAATGATAGAGTTTGGAATGGACCCTAGTAGGAAACTCACTCTTGATTTGTGATGCTAACTAAAGAATGGTAGACATGGTGCTCACACCTATACACACATTTGTAATAGTGAATTGTTGATGAAAAAAATCATATACTAAAAATTTAACTTTGTCTGGATATAATTTGTATGACGTAAGAGGAAAGTGAGATTGAGGAGGATGAACAAACTATGAAGTGATGACATCATGTGACAATCAACTAGTGGTATCTTAGTAAATGTTCCTAAGCATGGGAATTTTGTTTGATGGAGTATGTGTTGTATCACTCAAGTTACAGTGATAATCAAAGTTATCAGTAACTGGTTAGTTATCAATATTTTACATGTGGGATTATATGCATGGATTAATGAAATTTATATAAATCTCAATATAAAAATCACTTAACATGAAAACCAATAATAAACTAAGGTTTTAACTAGTATTCAACCAAGAAGCTATACTTTATATATGAGAATCCTACATGGAGCTTGGGAAGAATAAATTTGTAAGATAAGTGTGTCTTAATATTAACAAAATCATAAGTGCTAATAAAATTTGAGTTTAGAAACAATGGAGGTCTGCTAAATAGGGGTATCCAATTATTGTATTAATCGCCTCAATATATTTCTAAACAAGTGAAGGTCTAGTAGGACTAGTATATCACATGATCAACTACCTGGGAGGGCGTAGATACGATACATCAAGATCATCCCTCACTATTTTTTTGACCAGCTCGAAACTATGTTCCCCGAAGGATGGGTGTATGTAGTGATTCATTTTTTACTTAGAAAACTATAATTAGTTATCGTCTAGTCGTATCTTTATTTTATTATGAGAGGTGGAACATTGATTACTTAACACTTTTAAATTTTGGACATAAGGACCTATGCGAATGTAGAATCTATGAATTTTTATTGTTATGTTATTTATGATGGATATTATGAAACCTATTTCTATCTTGAAAATTTTGACATTTAAAGTTGATGGTACGTGGATACCGAATTGAGGACATGATTAAATGCATTTACCTGATGATAATGCATGGATATGTATGAGTTTGTGTTATAAACTAATCTGAAGGTCAATAGGATATGAAATAGCCAAAGGATAATGATGATAAAAGGTTGATGTCATGAACATCGACAAGGAAACAATATGGTATGAATCTTTTTATGTGAAATTATATTGGTTCAAATGAATTTCTATGATATGTGAACAAGTGCAGTTTTTTCAGGTGGTGAGACTGCCTGGAACTCAATATACGATGACAAAATTCCCACACTAGTAAATTTGGGTCATTTTGTGATGACTCTTTCGACGCTCTTGCRACATTATGTCGTGGATATTTCGACGAATCTYGGKTCTCCAAAATGTCTCTTCATGTGTCATTGCAAGTGCGATGAACCTGAAAAAACATTGCAAGAGAGACGACCCAAGGAAGTTGTCRCAAGCCTGAAAACCAACGTTGGTCATCGCAATAAAGACAACCAATATTTTGTGTCACACGAGTGATAAAGAAGGGATATCGTCATAAGAGCGACAAATAAGGGATACCATCGCAAGAGCGACAAGGAAGGGAAATTGTCGCAAGAGTGACAAGGTAGGGTTGTCATCACAATAGCGACAAAGAAGGGATATCGTCTCAAGAGAGACAATGTATGAATATCATTGCAAGAGTGGAAAGTTAGGGATAGTGTCGCAAGAGCGACAAGGTAGGGATATCGTTGCAAGAGTGACAAGGTAAATAATTTTGTGAGAAATTAGCTATACTATCGACGAAAAGGATATCGTCGCAAGAGTGATGAATGTAAGGATTCTTGCGATGAATTATCTATACTATCGATGAAAAATATTCGTCGATAGTATAGCTAATTCTTCGCAAGAATCTTTACATTCGTCGCTCTTGCGATGACATATATTTATTTAAAAAAACAATCAATGCCCTTATTCATAGTATTTCTATCTTTTTGAAATATTCTTATGTAAACACAAGAATTTGAATGTGGCAATGTTGGTGTGTCATTATTAATAAGTTGTTTTGAAATTTGAATATTATTAGTACAACATAATATAAACTAAGGAAACTACTGATAAAAAAATATATAAAGGAAAAGTATTTATATGGTAGAGACCCACTATCACTCAGATGAGTTCATCATGTCTCCTAATTTAGAAGCTGCCACCACCATTACAACTACCACTAATGCAAAAACTTCCATGTTCTTGACAAGTGATTTTATGGCCACGAAGATTCAAAAACAACAAATAGGACTAATGACACTTTATAATTGGTTATTAGTGAAATTCCTTACAACATAATTACTATAAAAATAATGAAACCTCTAAACTAAAATTATAATTTTTCACTTGCATACATCACACAAAGAACTTTTACACATTAAAAAAAATTACAAAACTCCCAGACATTATACACAAAATTCTTGCAAATATATCCAATAAATTGATTACACACAATTTCTAAAATCTACAGTTGTGATAATACTCTGTATACACAAAATTCTTGCAATGTATGGAATAGAGTGATTACACACAATTTCTAAAATCTACAATTGTGATAATGAACTGTGTTTTTGATTGTTTCATGTAATCAAATCTCCATTTTTTTGTTGAAAGAAATAGTGTAGTTGGATACAATACACCCATTGACTCATGACTAGTGCATAATCCAATTTGATGTTATAAGACTTACAATAATTCTTTAATCAGTTCGAGTAACACGATTTTTTTTCACCACATCATGCATCTCGAACCAATTGTAAGTTTTAGACTGATCAAAGTCTTTAGTTTTGATGGAAAACTACATAATAATAACATTCGTTACTAAAACTCCTTCAAGAAATACTGAAGATAATATTAGAGAGTAATTGTATCAAACAATTGTTTATTATTATTTTTATTTCATAATGCAAAGAAAAAGAAGGAAAGAGTTTATATTTGAAGTCCATTCACCTAAATTTTTTTGGTTTCTAAAAAATATAGAGTTTAAACTTGAAGTCCATTCACCTAAATTTGTTTGTTTCTAAATTTCATCTAGCTGATGATAGTTGAAGTGGAAGTTTTTGAAGACTATTGAGTATTGTAAAAAAACCTAAATTTGTTTGTTTGTAAAATTTATCTAGCTAATAATAATTGAAGTGGAAGTTTTTCACGATTATTGATTATAGATTATTGATTATACCCTATACATTGCTGATATATACCATTATTTAAAACCTTAGTTAGTATCTAGGTTTACTTCACCTTTTCTAAAAAGTTTATAGCATTTCTTGATTTCACAATTATATTGGTATACATACAGAAGGGGTGAATATTGCAAAACAAGGATTTCCCTGTCTCGGGTATGATCAAATGGGGATGGATGCCCCCAAGGATATCTAGGACTACCAAGATATACCCCATAGGTTGGGAAATGTTACTATTTTGAGGAGGGAGAGAGCTGGCCATATCCCTTAAAAGACAAGAAAAAAAATATGTTTGTGTTTGTACTTTGTAGTATTAGCCATACTCTTGTACTAGTGTATCTATTTTTTGGGGGGTATCTATTATGATAGCATATATTATTCATGTACCCATGTACCCATGCTTCCTTTCTTGAGTTTCTTTTTAGAAAAAAATCAGCTTAGCTATAATACTTCATTTTGCTAGAAAATTGCTTCTGTTTAGATACAGAACAAAAAAAGGCTGACCTAAATGTGAAACCCCCTAAGTCAAAGGAAAGTAAAATGACTTGCATCTAATTGGTCTCTTAATGAATATACGGGGGTGTTTTGGAAAATACCCCAATTTCTTCAAGCCTTGTATTATTTCTATTATTAGGGTGGACACTTAAGGCTATAAACTACTTGGAATTTCTTCTATATTTTAATTTTCCCCTTTAACGGTTTAAACTTTGGATGGATGATAGAAATTATAGGTTGATGTTTCATAGTAGGAGGAATGGGGAATCACTGATACATTTTTAAATAAAGATTCCATTATAGTATAGCGAAAATAATTCCTAGGAAAATTTGTAAATTGATGCTTATGAAGGAAGTGCAATAATATCATTAACAATTACCTCGAAAGATTGGCCCTTGTACCATTCAATGGAAAGATAATAACCATTATTGTCCCCTTGGACCTTAGCCTGACCATGAATCCATAAGGGAGAACTCAGAAATTCTCCTCAACAATAGTCCTTTAGTTCAACAACTTCCCCTTGCCTCACACTCTGAAAAACAGTGTTCATAACAACAAGAGATCATTACTTTTCCTAGCATACTAAGAAACATCCTGCCTCCTCTCATATGCTATATATCCAAAGCCATTTTTGCCTAGGTCTTTCTCCCCCTTGGGAATTTTCGTAGCTTTATAAATCCCTGATTTTCAGGGGATGCCAATGGCCAAATTCTTGATTTTTCACTTGTAACAATGAAACCTGATGTAGTTCCAACATGTTCCCCACTCATGGAGTCACGGTCAGCTGATTTGAACATGGATGTTCCATTTGTCCATCAACAATAATTATAAGATATTTTGTTTCATACAAGTGTCATAGTCAAATAGTTAGTTGGGTCAAATCAAATCTCTACCCAACAGTCATAATCATCAATTACAATTAACTAAATTCAAAATTTGGAATTTCCATAAATGACAAAAATTTTCCAATTTCGAATTTACCAAAAACGGAAATAATTTCCTAAGAAATTTCAAACTTATATATATATATATATATATATATATTGGGGATGTTACATCCTTTCCCCCTTCAATAAAAAACTGTCCTTAGTGTTCGTTCCTTTCTTGGAATAGGATTGGATGATATTTCTGCAAATCTCCCTCCAACTCCCAAGTGGCCTCCTCAGGGATAAAGTTCTTCCATTGCACTTTTACCTAGGCGACTACTCTATTATGAAGTGTTATTTCTCTCATGTACAAAATGCACAGAGGTTCTTCTTGGAACTCTCCTTTTGGTTCCACCTAGACCAAGTTCCAATCGATCATATGACTAGGTTCATGAACATAATTCTTTAACAAAGAAACATGAAATACATTATGAATTTTTAGATTGGCAGGAAGTGAAAGTTGGTATGCTACGGGTCCAATTCGAGCTAAGTTCTCGAAAGGGCCACAAAACCTAGGTGCCAACTTGGCACAATTCCCTAGATTTAGTGAACTTTTTTGGGCTTTGACTTTTAAATAGACGTGGTCTCCCACTTGAAATTCCTGGTGTCTTCTTTTCTGGTCCGCGTAACTTTTCTGCCTGTCCTGCACCTCTTTTAAGTTCTGTTGTAATTTTCTTACCATGTTCTCCATTTCCTAGAGCATCTCTGGTCCTACCATGAGTCTATCAACTGGGTTATCCCAACTTATCGGAGTCGTATACTTTCTGCCATACAGTACTTCGAAAGGGCTCATCTTAACCGAAGTTTGGTACCCATTGTTGTATGCAAACTCCACCAAGTTTAGGTAGTCTTCCCACTTGCTTGGTTTTGTTCTTACATACATGCAGAGAATATATTCTACGATTTGGTTTGTTCGTTCAGTATGCCCATCCATTTGGGGATGATAACTCGTGTTGAAATTCAAGTTAGTATTTAGCCCTGCAAACAATTCTTTCCAAAAAGCTGATGTAAATTTTATGTCTCTATCCGAAATCACCATTCTAGGAATACCATGCAGTCTAAAAATTTATTTCATGAATATTTCAACGATGTTAATAGCTTTAAAAGTAGACTTTACAAGAATAAAGTGTGCAAACTTACTAAGTTTATCGATTACCACCATAATTGAATCATCCTGTTTTTGAGTTCTAGGAAAACCTGTAATAAAGTCTAGTGATATAGTCTCCCATTTCTATTCCAACACAGGTAAGGGTTGTAATAGGCCGGATGGATGCTGGTGTTCGTATTTTACCTGCTGACAATATTGACACTTAGCTAAGTATTCTATTGTTTTTCCCTTCATATCAGGCCAATAAAATAAATTTCTTAGTGCTGTTATCGTTTTTTGGTATCCTGGATGACTAGAATATGGTTTCTTGTGCACTTAATCCAAAAAATGTTAACTTTAACTCTGCCGAATCTGGTAAGTATATTCTGTTTTTAAATCGTAGTAGACCATTTCTGTCCAAACTCAGATCTATTTTGTCTGAATTTTCTGTAGTGTTCTGTAATTTTGTCACTCTTTTAGAGTAATTTTCGTCGTTATTACCTGCAACCTTTATCCTCCATTCAAGATCACTTTCTGCCTTGCTAATGTTTATTTCAAATAGCCCATGAACTCTTCTACTTAACACATGAACCACCTTCTTTTCTTTACCCTTGATATGTCTTACCTCAAAGTCAAATTCTCTCAAGAAGGCTAGCCATTTTTCTTTCCTTGCATTAAGTTCCAGTTGACTAAACAAAAAATTCACACCGTTGTTATCTGTCAATACTATAAATTTTCTTCCCATTATGTAGTGTCACCACATCTTTAAGGCGTGTATTACTGCTTCCAATTCTAAGTCATGAGTGACGTAGTTTCGATTGTGTTCCTTTAGTTTTCGGGATTCATAACAAATGACGTGTCCTTCTTGAGTTATGACATCACCTAGTCATTCTTTACTCGCATCTACATAGACGGTGAAGTCTTTGTCCGGATCTTATACCTTTAAAATGGGTGCTACAATTATTTTAACTCATTGAAACTGTCTTGGAATTTCTGTGACCAGTTAAACTTGGTTCCCTTCTTTTGTAGTGATGTGATAGGGTATGCAATTTTGGAAAATCCCTCTATAAATATACGGTAATATCCAATGATTCCCATGAACGACTGGATGTTCGCTACGTCCCTAGGGATCGACCATTCCATGATGGCTCTTATTTTCTCTGGGTCGACTGCAATGCCTTCTGCAGAAATTACATGTCCTAGGTATTGTATTTTCTTCTGATAAAAATCACATTTATCAAATTTAACATAMAATTTGTGCTTCCTTAAGGTTTGCARAACTATCCTTAAGTGCTCTTCGTGTTATTCTTCTATTTTAGAATATACTAGAATTTCGTCAATAAATACCAACACGAACTTGTCGAAGTACTGACTAAAAATATTGTTCATTAAACACATAAACGTGGCTGGCGTGTTAGTGAGTCCTAAAGGTATAACAAAAAATTCGTAATGTCCATATCTTGTTCGAAAAGTTGTTTTATTTATGTCTGCATCTTTTATCCTAACATAGTGATAACGATATCATAAATCCAATTTTGACAAAATCTTTGCCCCACCTACTTGATCGAACATATCATTTATCCTAGGTAAGGGGTACTTGTTCTTAATAATCATTTTGTTTAATTGTCTGTAGTCGATGCCTAATCTCAGAGTTCCATCTTTCTTTTTCAGAAAGAGGACTGGTGCTCCCCATGGTGAAACACTTGGTCTGATATATTCTGTCCAATAATTATTGTAGTTGAATTTTTAGTTTTGTTAATTCCGGCAAACTCATTCGGTAAGGTGCTTTCGAGATAGGGGATGAACTAGGTAGTAGGTCGATAGAAAAATCTATCTCCCTCTGTGGGGGTAATTCAGGTATCTCATCAACAAACACATCTCTGAAATCATGCAAAATGACAAAATCCTCCAAGTTGGGTTTATTTTCTTTTTCTAACAGGTTTGTTACTTGGATGGCATAAAATTGACAACCCTTTCTCAAGAATTTCTTGAATTGCATTGCTGAAATCTGTCTGACTGAGACTCGTTTTTGTATACCTTTAACTGTCCTAGCAGTGTTATTTTCGTCTTTAAAGTTAAGTGATTTTTCATAACAATCTAGCACTGTTTTATTCCTTTCTAACTAACCCATTCTGATAATTACATCATAAGACCCTAACGGTAGAATGTTCAGATTTGTCTTTATGTTTTGAAAACCTAAACTGAACTAATAATCAGAAATAAAGTCGGCAACTTTTCTTTTCGTTCCTGTTGCTAGTTGTACCAACCAAGATTTTGCGTGTCTTGTTTTCTTAAGTTTATTTGACTCCACTATACCAGTAGTGATATAACTTAATGTAGCTCCAGGATCAATTAAAACTGAAATACGAGTGTTATTGATTTTACCTTCAATTTCCACCACAGAGGACTGGTCATCAACTTGTCAGCCATCCATGACTGCATTGATCTGATGTAAGCTTCTGCCTACATCTCCTAATATAAAGGCTTCCTGTAAATTGTGAACAATAGTTCTGGTTTCTGAAATCAAACATGGAGAGTTCCTCATTAGATGAGGATCTCCACATTCCCAGCATTTTAATGGTTCACGGGGGTTGTCCCCAAACTTCTTTGTTCCTAGATTTACCAGTTTATCGCCTCCTTGATTGTTTGGATTGTTGGAGTGAAAATATTTCCTTGGAAATATTTTTGCTGCGTTCTGATAAGGAGTTGGCTGGTATCCCTTCTTCCGCTGGTTCATTCGGTCTTGTTTCTTTTATTTCCAAGCCTCGAGAATTTATGACCGTTGTTTGCATTGGTTGTAACACATTGAGGTTTTCTTGAATACTTCACTCAAGGACTTGGGATTATCAAATTCGATTATGTCCTTGTAGGAATGTGCTAAACATCTTAGGAACCACTGGATTTTCACTTTATCCTCCCAGATATAAGGTACGAACCTTAGTAATTCCAAGAATTTGTTTATTAGATCTTCCATAGCCATTTGACCAAGTCGTAGCTCATAAAATTCTTAGGTTTTTCTTTCATAGTAACTTTTAGATAGGTACTGTTTCTTAAAGTATTTCTTAAAGTCTGACCATTCCATTTGTTTTTCCTTTAGGCCCATGGCCAATTTTAGGTCTTGCCACCAAATGTTGGCTTTTCCTTTCAAATTATAGATGACCATTTTGACCTTCATATTGCTCGAATAGTTGAAAATCTGGAAATAATTCTTGATGTCTAATAACCAGGCTTCAACTTCCTCCCCTGTTCTGGATTCCCCGTCAAACGTAAATGGTTTGATTTTTTAAAACTCTCCCTTAAGGTGATCTACCTATTTCCTTTTTATTCCTGCTTTTGTTTGATATTCAACTGAAGGAATATCTTCATATGAGATGTCCCCTTTTTCTTCTTCAAGACCAGGATTCTTGGTGATATGAAAAGATCTTTTAATGACCGTGGTTGAGTTATTAATTGCATGTGTTAATTAACCATTTAAGAAGCTAATGAAAGAGGATGAATTTAATGAAGGAACATAGAAGCCATAAAACAATATACAGATATGAACTGAAGCAATAAGAGCATCAAACCATAACAAGAGAAGTGATAACGGAGTTCGACACAAAATTGCCTATGTCTCTGGGCCTTTGTCTCAGTGGGGGAGGCTTCTTTATTTCTATTCAAAGCTCAAAAATTACATCGCAGATGTGCCATTAGGCTACAAGACTGATCTGGTCATTTTCTTGCATATCTCTAGAACCCAGCAGAAGAAACGACATGCAAAACAGATGACCAGAGCTCTGAGAAATGGCCCGCAAGCGTCTGCTCCTCAACAACTTCCCTGCATAAAAATGGCTTTGGCTTGGCTTCCCTTCAGCATAAATCTTCTCTGACTATCCTTCATGGCCTCAAAAAAGCGTAATTTATATAGATCTGAAGTTGGTTATCCTTCCCCAACTTCCTCCCAAAATCTGGGCTAAAAAAGAGTCCAATATCTCCCAATAATGACCAAAATCTCCATTAATAGGCCTAAAAATCAAATAAAAATCCAAACTACATAGTTAAAACCCACTTTCTACAATAATAAAGGGCTATCCCCCTATACTGGTGCGTGCCCCCTATTAATGGTCATATGGCATCTTAATATGGCCAAGCACCAACCCAAAGGGCTGCGCGCTGGCCCTAAGATCTTGCTAGCTACTGGATTCGTGGCAGATACATGGGACCAAAGTATAGAACAAGTATCCCTCACGTTTGATTCAAGTGGATAAGCCCCCCAGTCATGTGCTATGCTAAGAGACCATGGGTTGGGGATTATCCTCATCCCCCTTCGCGCCATTTCTTAACATACATTACAAAGTATATATTATAATGTGGGTTTGTTTAAACAAGCAAAAACATGGCGCATTGGTGGTTTGTCCATTCCTAAAGCTCTGGCTTGAACATAGGTTATGGGTTCAAAACCCATGGACCTGAAATTTTTTGAAAGCTTCCACTTCCACTGATGACTAGGTGCCACGTGGTTTCCCATGCCTGGGCCACGTGGCACCACCACATTTGCCCTAAAATTGACAAGTGTCACTCTGCCATTAGTCCAAGTGTTCATCATCTGCTCAATCACCTGTCACCTGTGCTGCCACATGTCACTTCTGCCACTGCCACGTGTCACCTCCAGAGAGTGCCATGTCACCTTTTGACTGTTCACATTTTTTTTTGACTTTTTAGTTGTTTGGGAAAGCGGTCAGAGTACGATAATTCTCGCATACGACACCTGTTTGAGAAAGTGAATATATGGCTAGAATCAGCACAACAAGCCAAGCGTAATGGAATTGGTTTCGTTTGATTCTAAGAACTTTCATTTTTGAGCCTTTTTGAGCCTTGCCGGGCTCCTAGATCCGATTCTGGATCACACCTCCTCACTAAAGGACCTTTTGGTCCCCAAAAGGTTATTGATCAGTCAACAAGCTCGAGATAGGTCATCGGGCTTTTCCTCTGTCTCTGAACTCTGTCCTATGCACCTGTCTCATCAATATCAACTGTAACACAATCATGAAAACTGACAGCATATTGTTAGCCATTTGAACCCTGTTACATCTTACTGAAGCCACTATCATCCATGTAGACAACATTACTAATGATAGCATAAAAAAGACGACTGCAAATGAGCTGATAT
>SNQJ01S0097948.1:31307-45739 GCA_010110895.2 Picea sitchensis | reverse complement strand
GATCCACATGTACACCATGTTGATCAATTATGTATCCCAGGTAATGGACCTTTTCCATGCCGAAGGATCATTTTTCCAAGTTGGCATATAGCTTGTGCTGCCTCAGGGTGTGCAAAACCTGTTGAATATGATGCAAATGTTCGGCCCAAGTCTTTCTGTAAATGAGAATGTCATATAGATACAAAAATACAAAAGGTGAATGGTTGCAGGATATAGTCCATCATCCTCATGAAAGTGGTTGGAGCATTTCCAAACCAAAGGCCATGACCAACCATTCAAAAGGTCCTTCCTTTGACTTGAAGGCGTTTTTCCATACATTTGTTTGTTCTATCGGGACCTGGTGGTAGCCAAAATTCAGATCAATATTACTGAAGTATTTGGCCCTGTGAGTTGATCAAGGAGGTCGTCGATTTGGGGAATCGGGTATCGATTTTTGACTGTGATTTTATTAAGATCCCGATAATCAATGCAGAGTCGCCAGGTTCCATCTTTCTTCTGTACCAGTAGGATTGGGATCCCGCAAGGTGATGATCTGGGAAAGATGTGCCACTTGTGGAGAAGTTCTTGGATCTGTCACTTGATCTCCTCATTCTCTAAAAGAGAGCGATGATAGACTAGCTCATTGGGAAGTGGTGCGCTGGGGGTCAGATCGATGGTGTGCTTGACCTGGTAGTGCACAAGTACCCCGATAAGTGAGGAGAAGATATCTGAGTATTCTTCCACGACCTTATCTACTTGCTTCTGTTGTGTGGAGAGGTCAACCATAGAGACCTTGGATGTGGCTGTGATATTTCGATTATTCTACGAGTGAATAACAAAGAGGACAAACTTCCCCTTCTGAGAGATGACCTTCCTGCATTGCTTAGTAGAGATCAAGGAAATAACACTAGGTGGGACTACCTTGGGTATCCTGTACAATTTCCTATTCAAAGTAATAATAACACTACGAGGCCTAGACTCATATACAACAAGAGCTTTCCATAAATAAGGTTGGCCCAAAATAACATCACAAACTTCGAGAGGAGAAGCATCACACAATACCTCATATTTGAAGGGCTTGATGTTGTACGACAGTTGGAACTCTTGGCTAACACAGATATTGCTTCCTTGGTGGAGCCATCCAATGGTGTAGGGTTGTGGGTGCGGTGTTGGTGGCAAGGCCAACTGCTTGATGACCTCTATAGAGATGAGGTTATTCTGGCTACCTCTATCCACGATGAAGTGCAGCAGGGTGCCTTTTACCCACATTTGTGAATGGAAGAGGCATTCTCCTTCATCTGGCTCATCTGGTTCACCAGGCTGGAGCTTGGTGGTAGCAACGGTCACATTAGGTTTCGCATCAATGATCCGTCTTCCCCTTTCTATTTCTGGCTCAGAGTCTAAATGTGCATCTGATTCAGAGGCTTTCACTTCGGCCACTGACGACTGCTTTGAGCCACAGTCAGCAGTGTTATTCCAAGGGCTCTTATGGAAGTTGCAACACTTCCCAGTATCTTTCTTTGTCTTTCCGGTGTCCTTCTTTACTTGCGGATTGGAATGGTTGTATTGATACTTTCCATCCTTTCTTTGTCCTTTTTTCTGTGGGTTGGGGCCACCCTTTCCTGGATTTTGTTGTGAGGGGTTCCCAGGCCCAAATTGTCGCGTCTTTTGTTTGAGCTTCTTCTCAATTTTGACGACATATCGGTATGCCGCGCCCAAGGATGAGATGCCCAAAAATTCCATTTCAGTCTAGATGTATCTATGTAGAGCACCGTGATACTTGAGCACCAGATGTCACTCCGAATATTTGATACCCAACTTGGTGCGCAAGGTATGAAAGATATTCGTGAAATATGGCACTTCTTGGTCTCTTTCTTGCCGCAGTGTGGTCCATTTGGTATACAAGTCGTCATAAATTCTGACATGGTAATATTGTTCCTTAATAGCATCCCTGAAGGAATCCCAGGTGGCCGTGACTGTAAATAGTGAGGTTTCCTCTATTTCCTTTTGCTCACATAAATTTTCCCACCAATATTTGATGTGGGGAATGGCTTTGAGGAGCGCAAAAGTAATCTTTTCTCTATTCGAAAAGTTATGGACAAACAAATACCCTTCTAGTAGATTCAACCACTTGTCTACAACATCTGCGTCTATATAATCTTCAAATATAGGAATATCTAAGTTTATTTGTACCTTGAAGGGGGTGTCACTTCCACTCGAAGAATATGTGTTGTCTATTGGTAGCCATTGAAGGATTTGCGTGAAACTATCCATCATCTCGTTCCTTTGTTGTGTGAGGGATTCCTCAATCAACAGTTTGAAAGGATATCCTATCCCATCATCTTTCTTTTCTCCTGCCATGAAAGGTCGCTTGGGTGTGCAAGAGCTTTTGTCCTCAAGATAAACAAGCTTGAGACCTAACTCTTTGTACTCCAACCTCGTTGGGGACATGCATTAAGACGACAAGGAGAAGACCGCTCTGATACCGCTGATCTGAATTTTATGAGCAGAAAAAAATGACTATATATTATTAACAGGTTCTTAACACAAAATAACAAAGATATAGTAAAACTAGTTTTTGATTCAATAAGGAAATAAGCTAAGACTATAAAACGCAGTGGAAACAAGCTTGTTGGAATGGTGGCGACTTATCTCTGAGAAGAGATCTGACAGCTGCACTCATTCACAATAATATGATTACAATGAGGAAATGAAGTCATATTTACAACAAAAAGGAATGCAAAAAACCCTAGACATCCAAAAGCCTAACCCTAGGAGATGAACCGCCAAAAGTTATGTGGGCCCCGTTTGGGTAAGTTAGTACATCAACTTCCCGGGGTCGTAACGTTTGCATACGATCTCCGTTTTAGGCGTATGATAGCCCATTGGAAAGGTATAGTTGAGGAGATTCATTTTAGGGGATGAATTATTCCTTCAATTATCATTGAAAATCTCTATTCCGAAAAACCTTCATTTAGGCCCTTAAAATGGCCCCGGAAGTTAAAACTGCTAAAAATAGTAAATTGCCAAAATTGTCAGAAAACTATTTTGAGCCAGTTGGATGAGGTGGGTGGCCACCGATATCCACCTGGATCAATATTTGTCTCTTTCCCTCAATTCAACCCGGAATTTAAATTTTGTATTTCATATAAGAAAATCCTATTATTCCTAAATAGTTACTTATTTGAAAATTCCTTGGTTCCCTTATAGGGTTGGAGTATCCGAAAGCTTCGCGATTCTGGGAATCCTCTTGTACAAAAGGTACTCAGGTTCCTTTATAGCATTCTCAGAGCTTATCATTCTAGGTTTAACCAACGAGACTCTAGGTCCCAACCTATATTACCGTGTTGGATATAAAAATTCCATCCCAATTCCTGTTAATCTAATGAATGCACAAGTTGTAACAATATTCTCTATTGGGAAACTATAACGCAAGCCTTGTGTACATTTTTGGGTGCACTTTTGATTTCGGATCTTGATATGGGTCATGTAATGAGTTTTTAATTGATATTTGAACCACAAGACTCTTCTCTACATACTTGAAATGAAAAGTAATGATTAATAGCGATTGCAATTCCAGGTTTATCGATACTCTTGTTAGCTATTAAACCTAGATTGTTTTAAAGAAAAAGAGCGTTTCCACTTATATGTTTTCATTTTAGTTGCTCCGATATTATTATTCTTCAATAAAATTCGTTTTACCAATAGAATTATTGGTTTTCCTTTATTTCATTGTTGTCCGACTTGTACAAATATTGGAACGAATTGTTGTTGTTAATAAGGTTAGGAAATTTCGAATTTTAACATATTACATAATATGTGTATATAATTTAAAGGGTTCCAGAATTTCGATTTTGAAATTTGTTAGCTTTCGCGCACCTAGAATTTTGTTTGTACGGTTGGATCTTCATAACTGTTGGAACAGTTTATTTACTATATAGTATATGAACACACATATATATTTTTCTATTCCTGCTGTCGAAATTCAATTCAAGTTTTCAATAATGTTTGTATAGATTACCAATTGTGATTATATGTACACATAATATATATATATATATAGATATAGATATCACTCTATATTTATGTATCATGAATTCCTGTCATACATAACATTTCATCTTGATTCTAATTTCAATATGTACATAAATGGTAGTCTCAATTAAGTAGTATTGCTCTGTGTATTTACCTACAAAAATATAAACACACATGTATATATGAATAATTTGGTCTCAATCACATTACACCCATAGATAGTTTACTCAGCTAAATATAATTAACTGTGGGGTTTATCCTACAATTTATTCCATTACATCAGTAGTATAATCTATAGAAATAATTATTCTAGAATTCAACAAGATGCACTCTTCCAGCGAGTATATCAAATGAAAATAGTGTTCATTCAACATTCAAATCAGCAGAGATGATTCATTCAGAATTATTTTTAGAGGCATTCTATCAGTTCTTAAATCTAACAAAATTCAATCAGATCCTTGTCCATAGTAATAATTTTATCCATAATTTAAACAGATGCATTCTACCAGTTATTAAACCATATAACATTCAGTTAGAGAAATGAGTAGGTTGACATATCTGAATGGTTTCCGAATAAAAAATGGAACAACCACGTTCCTCCCAACCTTAGAACAGAACAACCAAATCACTTGTCCCATTCTCCCCGTAGCCTGACCATGAATCCATGAGGGAAAACTCAGAACTTCTCGTTAGCAATAGTCCTTTAGTTCAACAACTTCACCTTGCCACACACTCAGAAAAACAATGTTCATAACAACAATAGATCATTCCTTTTCCTTGCATACTAGGCAACATCTTGCCTCCTCTCATATGCTATATATCCAAAGCCATTTTTTCCTAGGTCTTTCTCCCCTTGGGATTTTTCGTAGCTTTCTAAATACCTAATTTTCAGGGGCTGCCAATGGCCAAATTCTTGATTTTCTACTTGTAACAATCATCCCTGAGGTATTTCCAACATGTTCCCCACTCATGGAGTCATGGTCAGTTGATTTTAACATGGATGTTCCATTTGTCCATCAACAATAATTATAAAATATTTTGTTTCATACAAGTGTCATAATCAAATAGTTAGTTGGTTCAAATCATATCTCTTCCCAATAGTCATAATGATCAATTACAATTAACTAAATTCAGAATTCAGAATTTCCATAAATGGCAAAAATTTTCTAATTTCGAATTTACCAAAAACATAAATAATTTCCTAAGAAATTTCAAACTTTTTTTTTTTTGGCATGTTACACAATCCTAATGTTGTAACATTTAATACACTAATGGATGGTATTTTCAAGAATTAATAAACATTGAGGAGGCTAGTAGGGTTCTTGATAAGGTGGTTAAGCATGAATGTCTTCGGACTTTGTCACTAAACAGCATTATTATTCATGCTATTCATAATGCAAGGAAGTTACTGTAATAATTTCAACTTTTGGTGAGATATCAAAGAGAATTTGTACTCCTGATATAAACCAACAAACATATATTTATTTAAAATAATAATAATAATTGAGATAGCTTGTGCCCCTTCTAAAGGAGATAGCTTATGGGTTGATCATTCAATAGAAGGTTATCTCTCTTACTCTAATCTCATATTTGATGTCTTATGTGGGTGAATTTTTTTTATGGATGTGTTGTTGTGTCTTTGTTTATCATTTCATATGGTTGTTACATATATATCAGATCTGTCCTTGAATGATAACACATGTTGTTTGGTGGTTTTGTCACATCTTCTTTATCGATTTTTAAGTTCTATTTGTTGCCTAGACTCCATATCCCAAGCACAAGGCACCAAGTCTTTGTTGGATTCTCACATTATATCTTAAAAGACAAAGATATTACCATTCTGCAGATCTGGTTCCCACAAAACAAGAAGTGGCACCCCAAGATAATTATTGAGCCCACATATCAAGTTTGACTAGGTCAACCTTAATCACACCTTTTAATACAATAAAAGTATAAATAATATGACTCTATCCATGATTACAATTAGTAGTAATGAATACACGAGCTATGGCCACATGTAGAGATAATAGTGTAATAAATCCAATAGTGTTAGACTACTCCTTATGCTAGACTACCCCACTATTAGGCAATTCATGAGCTACGAATAATCATTTGATGGGTGACCATATGAATATGAAGGAATTTTCCTTAACATCTAATTGAAAACAACCTTAGACTACACAATCTTTCTCAACCATGACTACATACGTTCTATTCATGTCATCATCTCTATCATTGTTTGGTGATGCATTCCCCCATAAGTCTTACATCATCACTATTGACCAACTCACATTACGTAAACACTACCTAGGTTCCCCTTCGTCTTATTATTATAATTAACCATATTCACTTCTAAACAGGTTAATAGGTGAATTATATGTCAAAAACATATACACTAATAAAATTGTATCACTAGCCTTTCCTTCACCAACACCTTCCCTAGTGATAAATTATCTAAATTGGATCCATGAAAAATATTGGTTTTCGGTTCAGATGTTGTAAGGATCAATACATGAATAATTCTAGTGGTAGAAGCAAGGATCATGACTATTGAAAATATAGGATATGGGGTTTATGGCATTAAGGGCCCCATGCTATGTCAGTCGATGTCATACAAGTTTGGAACTCTTTAAACCCAGAAACAAACAAGCATGTAAAATTTAAATCCAAACTTGAACAATTCAATCTCTTAAATTTCATGTTTACCAATTCCTTCAAATAACTAGGATGATATACATGGAGCCACAAATTGATGCATAAATTGTATGTCAATGCCAATAGAACCAATAGAACCAAGGAGTATTGCATTAATATATACCAAGACTAAGAGAAGCTGAAATTATCATTAAGTGTATAATAGAATTACATTCACAGATATATACAAGCCGTAGAAATAGCCTTGTATATATTATCAGATGATAAAGTACCCATAATGTCAATGCATTATATGGATCATTACATGTTCAACTATATAATGTAAATCTAACTGTCTTATAAAATTATTACACATCATCAATTTCTTTTAGTCTTCTTTTGTGTTTTCGAGTTCTTAAGTAATTCATCCATCTCCATGTCTTCGTTTACTGGGTGCTCTTCAACAACTGATGTCATTTCATAACTTTCACACCGAGCATGTATGGTCTCATACCCACGACATGGAGGCCGCTGTGAGGGGCCATCACCTACAAAAACAAAAAAAAATTAATTTATATGCCAATTTTTAAATATCATTGAAGTAGTTCATTAATATTAAAATAAAACTCTGCAATGTAATTATTTACCTGGTCCTCTAGTCAGAACCATTGGAATCGCTGCCTTGTTCACTTGATATTCAGGTCGAGGAGGCTCAACTATGACATTCCATGCCATTGAAACGACAAAATTTATAAGTATGGAATTATTAAGTATATGATTAATATACATCCATTTTACAGTCGTGGGCCTCAGTCACAGGAAAATCTTGGGGCTGCACCCCACTAGGATGGGGTTGTTGGTGAGCACCATGATATTCTGGCTGCACTGCACTATCACCGCTTTATTGTCCAGTAATAATGGTTTCGTTGATAGTGTTTCTCCCTTGATTAAAACAATGTAAGACATTAAATTATGGACGATATCAAACATTTACGTATTTTATAAGTAATGAAAGGTTAACGTGGACTGATTTTTATTTACCTTATCCCGCAAATTGGATCTTTGGGTCTTCCCCATGCTTTTCCTATGATTAACCATGACTTTATAGTTGTACTTGTAACCAAGTTGGAGGTCTTCCTCTATGGTTTCAGTTATGAAGTCGTCACCCTGCATTACATAAGAGTATGTTTTTTTAATGTTTTTGGTTGTAATTACATGAAAGTTGTAATGCAATACAAATAATATTCTTAACATGTTTGGGTACTTACGATTCGTGACTGTAACCTCGAGTAGCCTCCCTAGCCTAGCTTGTGTTTTCCATGTTTGAAAATCCTTGCTTTGGTTTCCTTCGAAGTGTCAGGCATCCTATCATCAAAATTTTCAAGTATGCTATATACAACCACACTTTTATTTAGATCTAAGGAAAATTAAAGCCGGTATCAAAATCAAAATATTGTAATTTACCTTGGGGTACCAGTTTTTTTTCTCCTGATTTTTTCAATATCTTTTATTTTGCATCATCAATGATCGCCTTCCACTCCTTCTCTGGAATTGAGGGAGGATGCTCATATGTAGGATTTCATGTCAAGATTCATCTGCAAACATCCTACATATATTTTAAATATTTCTCGCTGCAGAGGTGACAACTTTTTTATTGAACAAGTCTACTCCAAAGAGGCCTTCAAGATAATCCATAAGTTATTTTTTGAGGTTGGAATTCTGGAAATTCCACCTCATGTGTAAGGTTGCCTCAAAAATCAACAAGGCCTTTCTCTCTAGGTGCCTATAAAAATGGTTGTTTCTGTAACGAACCCAATCGTTACGACTCCCAGCGAATCCAAAAGTGCAATTTTTGTTTTTGATTTAGGCAGGAAGGCAAAAACAACAACAATAAAACCACACTAACTGACGAAGAAAACCACGCACACGGATAAGGAAACGGTCAACAACGACTCAACCCACTTAGCACATTGTGAAACTGGTCGAAACATGTGGAAATCAAAGACAAAGAGAACCGACTACCCGCTCTACACAAACACGACAACACCTACCAACTAAAGGAAAACATCCACCACCCCGACACAATGGCCTCGACGACCAGTAACTAGAACCTCTATGGCATGCAACCCAACCCATGAAGGCATTACAATCCCGAACACCAACAATAACTAAAACGAACAACCACCCACGATGGGAAGCGCAGACTCCACTAGTTATCATTTGCCTTTGTCCGTCAGGGCACGCGATGATCCCCTCATCCGGAATCGAGCTGTCACCAGACAATGGGCAGGAAAACCGCCATGGAAAAACAACAAACTGGACCCTTGATACAAAATAAATTCAACGTTCTATGAGATCAATCAACTATCCAGACACTTGACGACAAACCCTAGCACCCAATCGACGAGTCAACAAGACGACTAAGTCATTCATACAACACAATAATTTTCTTGTGAAACAAAATCAATCTACACCCCTAATCTGCACAAATAAAATTAACAAAGGATAATGGTGAAAATATAAAAGACATCGTTGATATATTATCTGTATATCTTAGGTATTAATATATATTTTGGTGGCTGAGGCAATAAAACATAACAATTTTAATATACATGTACAATATCCTTAAAAGGATTAAGGGTAAAATAAATTAACAAGATTACCAAAAGTATCGTTGTCACCATAAGTAATATATCACTGTGAAATTATCCAAAATGAAGAAAATAAAACACTTTCATATACACAATTAATAAACTTGCTGTCATATGATAATAATAATAATATACAGTTATAAAAATGTTGTCATTGAATGGTATAACCCATTGTGCAATGCAATAAATGTTGCCCTTCCATAATGTTGTCAATACTAATGTAATTAAGTTGTCTACTATCAATGGCGTTGATTAATTTATTCAAATGTAGGTACATTTAATGCGATACTGTAGTCAAGTAATATTGATGTGCATAAGCTACTGCCATCTGTTAAGTATCATATTGTTGTGTGAAGGTAAAACATGAGTTATAGTCTTGTTGTTAAAGTTTTACGCTTTGTAAATAACAGTTAGCTGTCCAATTATGTAAATGGGATGAGGACACAGTCAACACAACTGTCACACACCACACTTTCCTTCCAATGTATATTTTAAAATTCTCAGTAGATAATTCGCTGGATAATTAATTTCGTGGCAGAGATAACCCTGTAGAGATAGTTCGCAGTAGCTAATTTATGGATACATATCAGGTTTAAACTGTTGAAAAATACAAGGATGGAGATATATAAGACAAAACGTGAATTGCTATAATGCATAGGGAGAATCGCTATTGTGCAAAATTTAAAATCGATGTCAAGTAGTTGTGTGAGATTGTTGTAAGAAGTCACAGCTAAAAAATTCACATGCATACAAAAATGAACTCATAAAAACAGTCACATAACCCCCAATTCCATCTATTCATTCATGGGGATTCGCTACCACAAAAACGTAGGTGTCAACAAGGGAAACTCAGAGGTATATTCTCAGTGATACTCGCGGTGATAAGGGTCAACTTGCAACGATATTTCAGAGAAACTAAATGGGCAAAAAAGAAAAGGGAAGTGGACTCCTATAAGGGACAGTTTCAACAGTAGGAACGATTCCATATCTAGACACAATGATGGTAAATACGTAGGTGGCATCAAACACAATCAAAATGTTAAGGTGGGGTTGAACTTCTACGACGAAACGATCGCTTCCCCATAGACTCACAGTGTGAATTACACATTAAAGGTGAAATCGATGCTTTGTACAAATTAAGACTCTACACAACTCACATCTATATAAGAGATATTAAGATTCCATACAAAATTAGATTGATTAAATTTGTTGGGTAAAAATGCAAGTAGTCAAGGTCAAATTTCAGTTGTCATTCCAAGCATACGTTTATTGTCAAACATTCAAAACTATCCAGAAACAGACAATAGAAAATGGTAATATCTGACTTTGCAAGGATAAATCACAGACAAGTAAAAAGGTAAATCATTGCTAAAATGGTAAAACACAGAGTAAAAATGTAGAGGGTATTAAGCGGTTCACAGAGAGGAAGGATAAACAATCTCAGAGGTAATCAATCAAAACAAGGCGTAGGACAATCATTCAACCAGGAAAAATCAACAGGGGTAGACAACTAGGAAAAAACATCCTTCGCTCATCATCGATGCACAAAAAAGTAGGGCATTATAATCTATAGGTTGCTATGCACCGAAGTGATGACCGTTGATTCAACTCCTGACCGACTGCTCAGGCGTGGACTGATGATCTAGGGATGAGGACGAAGGATAAAGAAAAAACTCTTCAAATAATCAATAAAACAAAAACAATAGTCGTAGAAATCAAGGATCAGTGGCCAAAGAGATCAAATCGATGAAACGAGCATAAAGCTATGATGATTTTAAGTTCTCGATTAAAAGCGCTAAGTAAAACACTTTTCTTTACACAATAAAAGTACAAAAATGAAAGCGCGAGATCAATAGTAATCTACCATGCAAAATAAAAGCATGCATACCGTAGCCTAAGGTGAAAGATCCGAGTCATTGTCCCATGCACTCCATGCAACTCCTGCTTGCCGATCGATGTGACTTCACCGGTACCTCCCTACCAACGCTACGATTACTCTTCTCCCCCCTTAGCCCCCTGAGTGACAAAGGGGCCATGCACTCTAAACCAAAGAACAACTAGCAATGAGCTCACCTCGAAAGGTCGATCTACCACTCATACTGGAGCTAGGTATCCCAACTCCCACAAGATAAGTCAATCAAGTCAAACATTCTGCAGCGTAACATTACACATCCAAGAAGAGATCCCTACTCCTCCTCCTTCATCCTTTATATAGACTTTCTAAGTGATTTCTTTCCCAAATTCCCATTTAATTTATTTTTTGATAAATTAATTTAGAAAAATCCTCCCCTGTACACATGTCACACATCCCCTTAGCTGCGCCAAAAATTAATTTCATTAATTAATTATTTACTCCTATTTCCCTCACTCACCTAAAAACATTCCTAGAATCGCTCCTAGGTGTCTCCATATTCCCTTACACATTTTAATGACTTACTCCCTTACTAAATTCCTAGTTGAGTTGAATTTAGAAAGTTCTTAAAGGAAAGATTCCTTACTAAGTTAGTCATTCTGCTTTTTCTTTATGTTTCCCCCTTTTCTCCTTAGTTTCCTAATTCTTTTCAATTTCCCTCTTTTCCCTTTCTATCTAAAAATCAAATTAGCAAGTGTGGAATATTACCTTTTACCCCTTTTTCTTTTTAATTAATAAATTTTAATTAGCAAATGTAACAAACAATCATTTCCTTCTTTTTAAAATTTAATCCTCAAAAGTAATTTGATTTTAATAAATTAATTGAATTTCCTACCCCCTTCTCGTCACATCTTCAAAGATGATTATTATTATTATTATTTTTCTTATCACAATATCACTTAGACCTATATTTTATTTTCCTAGGCTAGGCGACATTTTTATTAGGGAAAATGCTTTTAAATCTTTCTTATCACATCATTCATTCTAAGGCCATATATGTTTATTCACTTATTAGTTAACAACGCAACGTGCCCTTCAGGATGCACTAGGTTCTCCAAGGGTGTGACTCACCTCATTCTGTTTCCCTTGCATGACGTACCCTTTAGGATGCACTACGTGCTCCAAGGGTGCCACTCGCCTCTTTCTGTTTTTCTTGTGCAACGTGCCCTTCAGGATGCACTACGTGCTCCAAGGTTTCCACTCACCTTTTGAATGACTTGGTAGAAATAAAAAACCTCTTGAGTCAATACTCCACCAGGTGATCTTGTGGGAGACTAAGGGCCTCTAAGGAATAAGGCCCCTACCTTATTGCGGGCCCATTAGAATGATTGTGAGCGACTGTCACAGTATTCCCTCATGATATCGTGGTCTTCTCGAACTAGGTAATCGTTAACATACAGTTCGAGCCACGAAGGGAGTGCTATTAGGCAGTGGCAGGGCTTCATTCCACACCTCTCCCTCAACATCTCTGGTTATCGTGCATGACCCCTCTACTCCACATTCAAGTCTGGTCGACAAGCTATCGTCAGCCTACATCATCAATGAATCATGTCAGAAATAAAATAAATCATCATAACATCTAATCAGATGTGTATATGTCATATCAACAATAATAAAAACCCAATAGTCCACTCCCTGACTCAATCCAGAGTCCAAGGGGTTTCATCGATGACTCTGCATCCTTGAGGTACATAGTCCTACACACTCAGGAGAACCTAGTCAATATCACTTGTCTATGTCAAAATAACAAAATAACATGTCATCATATCCATAATGCCTCATAATAATAATCAGACGCTCAATATATAATAATTTGGATCACTTTCAAGCAAGTGTCCTCAAAGAACAAGTTCTCTTAGTGCGCACAAGAGTGGGATGTTACATACACCCCCTCTTGGTCTAAACTTCGTCCCAAAGTTTCACAGTATATAAGTGACGAAATAATGTGTATCACAATATCATCAGTCTATCTATCAAACAAAAATTGAAACTGCTGGCACATATCATATGCGTCCTCCTAGGTGGTCAAGTGCAAACTATAGTTGTCCCACTAGACCTTGACTTGATCTACTATTCGATGTCGTAGCTGTCGAATGTGATGATCCAGGATGTGTATCGGCTTAGTCGTGAGAACCCCCTCATCCGATACCTGCAAGGAACTCATTTCAATAACATGTGTAGGATCAATAATATAATGTCTCAAAACAGATACATGAAAGACATCATGCATACACCTCAAAGAATCAGGCAAGGCTAGTCGATAGGCCACAGGCCCCTTCCTCTCCACAATATCGAAAGGTCCCATGAACCTAGGAGAGAGTTTATCTCCCTTTCCAAATTTCATCGAACTCTTATGTGGTTTTACCCGCAAGAAGACATTATCACCAACTTCGTAACTGCGGTCGACACGACGCGCATCAATATAACTCTTTTGCTGATCTTGCACCTCTTTGATCCTTTATCTTATTGTTTTCATTTGATATTCCATTTCTTGGATCCTTTCTGGTCCCACCAAGACCCTATCCTCAAGACGATCCCAACTCAAGGGCATACGACACGGTCATCCATAAAGAAACTTGAAAGGCGCCATCTTAATGGTGCTTTGGTAACTGTTTTTATATGCGATTTCTACAAATGGTAAGAATTCTTCCCAACACTTCTGTTGGTCCATCACATACATGCACAACATGTCTTCCAAGATTTGGTGTGTTCATTCAGTCTGCCCATCATTCTCTTGTTGATATGCAGTACTAAAGTTAAGTTGGGTCCCCAAGACCTCTTGGAAACTAGTCCAAAATCGTCCAGTAAACAACGATCCTCGATCAGATATAATCATCTTAGGTACAACATGTGACCTCACAATCTCACTGATGAAAACTCTAGCTATGTCAGGTGCCTGATACGTCGTACACATAGGAATAAAATGAGCATTGTTTGTCAGAGTGTCGACTACCAAAAATATCGATTCGTGTCTCCTTTCCGTCAATGGAAATCGAACAATGAAATCCATCGAAATAACCTCCCATTTTAATTTTGGAATAGCGTGTGTCTGTAGTAATCCTGTGGTATTTCTATGTTCAACCTTCACCTGCTATCATTCTAGACATTTGGCCACATAGTTGACTATGTATTCCTTCATTCCTTTCCAGAAGAATAAGGGTTTAAGGTATGCCCTTGTTAAGAACCAAACATAAATATAGCATATAAAAACCTCAGGAAAA
>SNQJ01S0097947.1:47865-62598 GCA_010110895.2 Picea sitchensis | reverse complement strand
GGAAATTCAAATTTGACCCACATATTTGGAACTAAGGAAAAATCAGCATAGTTACAAGAATTGTCATTTCATGTAATTGCTAGCAAACTGGCCTAGTTTTCAAAGATAAGTGAGAATATGTTATTTTTCTAATATTTAATCATAAATTCACATAAAATACTAAAATAAATGCATTGGAAAATACCTTGAACCTAATTTTGCATAAAGAATTAAAATGGACTTAATACAAGGTTACGGGAAAGTGGAAAAGGATTAAAAATCAAGGGAAAAGGATGTGAAAAGATGGTGATTTTGTGACTCAACATCTCCCCCCAAATTAATATGTTTCATGTCCTCATGTAATGATTTATCTCAATGAAACTAATTTGAATGATGCTTCTTTGCATACCAAATTTGTTGTTAACACTTTTCCATTACCTTGAATATCTAACAGAAATGATTTGATTGCTTATGTATTTATTCATGTTGGTATAAGCTACCATTAACCACCCTACAAGCTACCACATTTTTATTTGATCATCTGAATATGTGAATTCTCACACTTAATAGCTTTCCAATTTATGCAAACAAACATCAATTCATATTTTGATAAGAAAACATAATTAGAGTTGTGATCATGCAAGCAATGACACATAATGAACTAATGAGCAAGAAGTAGCACCTGACAGTCTTTCTTTCAAACCATTTGTCATTTATATGTGTCAATATTTTTATCCTTGTTGTCTAAAGTGTTTCCCCTCGTATTAGGAGTGATTAATGACCGCTAGAAATACAATTCATTTGGTGTTGGTGGTAATGAATTACAACGGGGAGAAGTATCATCTTGGTAGGAAGGTCATCCACAAAACTTATTTTCAGATAGTTCAAGAATAGAAAAATCAAAATTACACTGTTATAGAGCATTGAGTATTCTACCAGTTTTGGGTTCAAATCCATTGTCACTAAGCTTCGATAAATGAAGAGATCTGCCAACAACAACAAAAAATTGTAGAAAACCATGGAAAAGGACATTATCATCATTGAAAATAAATTGTGAGGATATCATTGAGAAGTATTGAATTTTGTATATTGAACTATCCTCACTAATTTAGAAAAACCAGATGATAAAATTCTACAATAAGTAAATTCACAACTTCAAGAGTTTCACTATTCGAATTTAAGATCTTGCATCCCCCCTCAATCTGTTCCTTACCTTTAATGCACCGAAATTGAATGCATTGGAGTGTCACAACATTCTTACCCATTGCATCAAACTCTCCTTCAAGTCCATACTCTTAATTAATGCTACTTTTAGTAAGTTTTTGTATGGCCACAACAAATAACACAGACCTAATAAACAACCAATATCTCTTAAATATTTATGTGGGTTCTAAATATTTTTGGTAGGTGTGTATGTCTCACTTCAGTGCCCCTCTCCACCAAAACTCATGAAAACCCAATTCAGAGTTCTTGAGATATAAAAAAAAAAAAGTGTTCTAGGTGACAGTGCCCAATTTCTCTAAAATTATGAACTAGGTTTGTCAGAAATTTTGTGGATTTGTTCATCTCACTATGGTGATTTTATCCTCCAAAATTCGTGAACACCTAGTTCACAGATTGGAATATTTGATCAAATCATTTTTTGCACTTTATATAAAATACCATTTTTTGTTATTTTCTAAAATTGTCCAAATCATCAAGCGGAGACTTTTCCAGACCAAGAAATCATAAACTTTGGAATGCCAATTTTTTTCTGAAACACAAACATCAGCTTCAAACTTTTAAAGATATGGTTGATATAACATGATATCAACAAAAAAATGGCATTGGTGTTATCTAGAATGACATGTGAACATTGTGTGAATCATTTCCAATTGACAACAAATATTTTCTATTGTTCCAAAACAACGTCGTAAGACAATTCACCATTATATTTTGATATCAATGCCATTACGATTATCTTTGAATGGAACTAAATTTAACTCCAGTGGTTGGTTCTTGTGTAAAACCCATGAGATTCATAAGTGGTGGCACTTACCTCTAAAAATTTTTGTTCTCTTCTGTTGCTTATGCCAAGAAAAATATTCCCAAGGAACCACTCCATAAATTATGGAAATAACTATATCCCCCTTTTGCTTAAGATTTTCCTAGTCCTCGAGGGAAAGAAGAGAGGAATGGATAATATAGGTATAGGTGCAACCAGTGGGTAAATCAACAAAATGGAATTGTTCCTACATACACAACAATATCAACCTCAAAGCAAGCATGCAATGAAAAAGAAAAAGCATCATAGTGTAGACGAGGATGGCATTCCAAGGCATTAAGCACCACTTCTATAGCTCTATTGTAATGTATCTAGGGGAATAATATGGGTTACCTAGGAAATTACCTAAGGGGAATAATAGTAGATATGTATTTTTATGCATGAAGGCCACTTTTAATAAATAAGTCGTAGTGTGAACACAATAAACGTAAGAGGGATTACTAGAAGGTTTTGCTTCTAGAAGGTTCCTCTAGAATGTTATTAAGTGGTTTGTAGCACTATATAAAGGGGTGTAAACAATTTAATGGGCATGTTGAGAAGTATTGAATTTGGATCATAGCTCATTAGGAGGTTTCCCCCTCAAGGAGGCAAGTGATCGGGAGTGGATCCCTTCCGTAAAAGGATCTATTATATGTTGTTTTCGTGCCCAAAGGGTTTTCAATATAATAAGGTGAGATTTATTTTATACCTTGTATGGTGATTTATTATTCATACCTTTGGTACTTAATAAGTGGTATTAGATCTCTTTATTCGGCCACAAAAAAGGGGCATTTTTTTAAGGGTTTCAAAAGATAAAGAAAAAGAGGGTCGCAACACTCAGACAATTATTATAGATTTATGTGTAGAAATTGATGAAATTGGTTGTAGATATTAGTTCCTCTCGTAAAAACAACCAATTTAAAAAAAAAAATTATCTGAATCAGAGTTCGGGAGGCCAAGATACCGTTGATTTAATAACATTTTTTTAGCGTTTTTTCGCAAATGACCCTATGATTTTGTTGGGTTTTGTAGAAACTAGTTCTAAACTCGCCCAAACAAATTTCATATCTAGGTTCCTCTCACAAAATTATCCCATTTCAAAAAAAAAATCATCTGAATCAAAGCTCCAGAAATGCAGATGTCGTTGATTTAAAATCAACAATGTTCAGTGGTTTTTCGTGATGACCGCAAGAGACTATAGAGATCGTAACTTTTGATAGGGTGCTCAGATTTGGGCTAGATCAATGTCATTGGATAGGGGATTTTGAAAGCCTTCTTTTGGTATTTTATATGTGGTGTTTCTAGTGGATATTTCATGTGCTACAAAAATCCTCATGGACCTAGAAAGTGTTAGTCGAGATCTTGAAACCCTTGGGAGACCTCTCCAAAATATTCAAGAGACCACATAGCTAAAATGTGTGAGAGATATATTATGCAGGACATCAAGGAAAAATATATTCAAGAATCCTATGCTTGGTGTGATTTTGAGGATGATTGTGATGATTAGTATATTTATAGTTTTCATTTCTAGGATGACAAACACTTTCATCTTATATTTGATGACTCTACTCCACCTTATGTAGAGAACATCCTGGAGAGTATACTAGAGCCTTCTATGCATACTCTTCTCCAGTCTTCTTATTCTTCAGTACTAGTGGATGTTTTTTTGGTCGTCTCTGCATATTTTGATCCACATGACCAGTGTCAATATTTGGAGCATCATTCTCACCTGACAATTGAGTTTTGATATCTTTAGCCTGGATTTCACATGAGAACTTGGACATGGGATCCAAGTTTACAGTGGTGTTTGGACTACTTCAACATGGTGGTCAGCACTTTTACATGGGGCCCTATATTTCCGCCCTACTTCAGCATTATGGTCCACACCTATCCATGGGACCCTGGTATATGATTGTACTTCCTCATCACAAGCATTGAGGAAAACTATTTCATAAGGGAGATGGAATGTATACTCACTCTCACTAAAATTCTAGGAACTCCTATATGATCTCAAGCCTCCTACAATTTCTATGTAAGCCATCTTGACTTTCTACAAGAAGAGTAGGTGAGGGCATATCCATACTCAATCTCACCTCATCTCCCTCTTAATCTAATACAAAATGAGTCTTTGAATCAATCTCTGGAACAACAATCTCCTATATCTCCTCAATCACCGAAGGATAATCCTATGAATTGGAATACCTTACATCCTTATCAAATGTCACATCTTTTCTCACCACAGTCTCCCACCGTGTTGGAATATTGATCATATAAGTTGTATAAGTATCATTGTATCCATCAACTCAAGATGTTATCACAACATCCTTAATGAGTTATAATAATGTATCCATGGCATCCCACCATGCATATGCCTCCTCAAATTTAGAATGATCTTCCATCCTTCCATTGTAATTTGCAAGTTCCACTATAAGAGCAAGTAACATGAAAAGGCCACCCTCTCTCACCCCTCTACCCAAAGTCTCTAGACTAGCTAGACTAGAATCAAAACCTCTCACATGTACAAGTGTTCATACCAAGAAACCTAGGTTTTAACACCCAAAAACCTCAACAAAGTCAATCATCTATCCACAAAATATTTAGTTGAAATACAAGTTCCATCTTACACCTAGAGTGACCTCAGCCACAAAAGCTTCGATACCATGTGGAAATTCTCAGAGTTCGAAATTCAGAAATTTCACCTCTTAATTCGAGGTTTTCTTAATATTAACCATGTGAATTAAAATTTAGGTTTGTTATGAAATACAATATAAAATATCAATAGTGGGGAACAATATTTCAATCCTTGACAACCTCAAACTTCTATCCAATCCAATTAAAAAAAAAAAAACCAAAGTGTTCTGATAAGTTTCGCTGCTCTAGGGAAAACTAATCATGCATAAAATAGATCTAAAAACTCTTATTTACAATAGAAAACATAGTATTAAAACAACCCTTACTCTTTTAATTATAATGTTAAATCACTTAACATAATTCCCTTTAACTTATGTCAAATATTTACAACTTATATAGCTAGAAATTATAAATCATGAAGAACATGGATGAAAATCAAATATGTTATTTACACAAGTATTGGATAACTGAAAAATTCATTAATATGCATACGATGAAGTTAATGTACATACCATAGTCTTATCACAAGGATATTGCAATCCACTAGCTCTCCAAAATCCTATCTAGGGAAAACCAAGAAAATCCTAGTTCATACCAAGTAGATCCAGTAAGCATGAATTACTCAAGCAATTACTCCAAGGCAAGGTGTCTCCTCTTCTTCTTCTCTTATCTAAGTACAACCTAGGGATTCATCTCAAAAACCTAATATCAAAATCCCCAAGGGATGAAACCCTAACCCTAGACTTTAGGATGCTCCAAGAAGATCAACAAACCTTGTGGCTCTAAGAGAGAGAGAGAGAGAGAGAGAGAGAGAGTACAAATGAAGATACAAGAGAGAGAGAGAGAGAGAGAGACTATTTTGCTTCTCTTAATCACATCTCTACACAAGATTTAATAAGAATGATGAGTGACCATCATCGACACCTTGTTCACAAGATTGAACCCTAGTATTTCACAAGGATCAAGCTCCAAACCAAGATTTCCTTTCTATACTTTATAACTTTTAGGGTTTCCTCATGAACCCTAATGACTTCCACCAAAATGACAAGTACAAAGTAAAGAGTAAAATGATGATGATAATGAAAGGACTCTCTCCTTCTTTTATATATATGAGAGGCAAACGAGACCAAAAATATAATGTGGGCCAATGCACTTACAAGAAAACTACAATAATCACATATAGGCTCACACGTGGAGAGATACACTCAACCATACACATGTCAATATCCAAGTTGATGTCATACATAAAAAGGGCCCCAATATGTTTCCACACTCCTATATCAAAATCCCACATGGACTCCATTTCTCCGCGTAAGCCATGTACACCATTGGTCCCATCCAATTTGCATGAACATTGTCACAACTGATGCATCCACAAGCCAACTCCAAGCCTCCATATAGGAATCCAAGCTAACCCACATTTTCTAAGGCATGATGCCCTTATCCAAGCTGAAAAATGATCCTCCTCCTAAGTAGATCATTATCCAAGAAAGAAACCATCCTCTTGTAGCCATCATGAAATATGTCACCCAAGCTATCAAAAGAAATCCAACACCCTAGGGGAGAATGTCAAGCAAGCACCCAATTGAGGTCAAGAAACCACTTAGTATACTATTTCCAATTTGAAAATCCATCTCAAACCATCCACGGGATGGACATAGACCATGTACCCAAAATCTCATGAAGTGCCCCGAAACATGATGTAAACACTTTCAGAGTAACCCGGAAAGTTAACAATTACAATACAAATTACAAAGCATTCCAAGATTGTTGCAAAGATATGAGACATTATGGTTTTCTACAATCCTCTTCAAAATTATTCTATATGCTTTGTTTGTATCTCATCAAAGGAAACGTGTCCACCAAGGATTTCCATATGACAAAATAATTTGACTTCCTTTTTCTCAAGGCATGGAACAATTCTTTTAAATATTTCCCAGCCATATACTTAGAGGTCATGTTTCTACCCCAAATGATATTATTGTGGATTAGGTGCAAAAGGCTTTTAGCCACTAGGGCTCTACTAAACCAAACCAAATTTTTTATCCCCCGGCCCCCCATCTACTTAGGAATTTCTAAACATGACAAATTAACTAGTGGTATACCTTCAACCTCCATTCACCCAAACCAAAGGAATTGAAAACAAAGTTTCTTGATCCTTGACAAAATACCTTTCAGAATCTGCAGAATAGACAACCAATAGACCAAAATGCTACACAGAACCAATTTTATCAAGATGAGGAGTCCCCCTCTCGATATCCATCGGTTCACGCACAAATAAATTCTTCTTGAATATTTTTCACCATCTAGTTCCAATCCTCATAATCATATGTGTTGGGCTTCAAAATGAAACCAAGATACTTTAAACTATCATCTATGTTTTTCTAGACATAGGGAAGAGCAATGTTCAACTGGTCTAGAGCCTCTTCCCTAATAGATAAAATCGTCAAGGAATATTTTGACATTTTAATTTGAATTCTCGTCATTGAGTAGAAGAGATCCAAAATTAATTTGATTGACCGAAATTCCTATACAATCCCTGCCCAAAAAGAATGGTATCATCCACAAACAATAAATGAGACAAAATTTTGAAATATGAAATCCTTATTCCTTTTAGAAGGCCTTTCTATTTTGCATCATGGAGGAGTCAACTTAACCCTTATGCTGCTATCAGAAAAAGAAAGGGGGACAACTAAAACCCCTATCAGAGACCTCTCGATGATCAGAAAGTAGGGGAGGGGGAGCCATTTATTTTAACTGAAAAAAGAAGCAGACTCAATACAACCCATGACCCAGTTCACAGTACTCAAATTCATCCCCATTTTAATAAGAGAAAGCCTTAGGAAGGCCCAATTTAATTTTTCATAGGCTTTTGACAGATCCAAATTCAATGCGATGGAAGGGAGCTTTTGGGTATTGATAGAATGGAGAGCTTCCTGGGCTAAAGCTACAACATCATGGATTTGTCTTTTGTTCAAAAAAATGAACTACTCCTCTGAAATGACATTGTTAAGGATAGGATTTAATCTATTCACTATGATATTCGAAACAATCTTATAAATTAGAGTGCAATACAAGATGGGCTTGAATTCTTCAAAAGACACAGTGTCTTGTTTCTTAGGAATCGAGACGAGAAAAGTATTATTTAAAGCACTCAAAAAATTTCCAAACCTCTGGGATTCATTAACTACCTTTAGCAAGTCTTATTTTATCATCTCAAAAAAACCCAAGAAAAATTCAACGAAGAGCCCTTCGGGCCCCAGGATTTTTCTATTTTGGAAAGACAAGAGAGTGGACATGATTTCACCTTCTGAGATATCACACTAGAGCGACTCATTCATTTCATATGAAAACAAGCAAGGAAAGAAATCGACCACTTTTAACACTTCAAGAATGGGGCAACCTATTGGGGCCTTGAAAAGATCGAAGAAGAAACTCTTCCCTAATGCTACAATTTCCTCCTAGGAGGACACCATTTCCTCATTTTGGCCCTTGATTTCTGATATGTTGTTTATATTTTTCCTAAAGTTAGCGAACTTATCTAAAAACTTATTATTATTATTATTATTACCTTCTTTGAGCCATGTCGCTTGACTCTTTAGCCTCCACTCGGCTTCATCCAAAGATAAAAGATCCTATTTTTTCTTTAAAAGATTGGACAACTCTCTCTCCTCTAAACAAAAAAGGGTGCCTGCCAATTTGGCCACCAATAGAAACTAAATCCTACCTTCAATTTCCCGCAAGGCCTCCCCCACTTTCTAGTTAAAATCTTAGACCCAGGAACGAGAGAATTTGTTAATTTTAGAAATATTTTTTGCAAAATGGTGCATATGGGAGTTACCCTCCTCTTCACTCAGGTGGGACCATGAGGATTCCACCAAATCCTTATACTTTTCTTCTCACAATTAAAAGTGATTAAACTTGAAAGGGATAAATGACTTGGTAACCCCCTTCTCGATTTTCAACAAAATGGGTAGGTGGTCTGAGGATACCTCCCTTGAGACCCATGACTTGAAAACCTAAGGATTTTCTAGAAGGGATTATGATAATATAAATATGTCAATCTGCTTTGCGACCAAATTGACACCTCCTCTTCCATTTCGCCACATCTGAGATAACTTTCTAGGCTCCAAATCTACCAACTGGTTCTTTTCGATCCACTGAACAAGAAAAAATTCTTGAGCATTCCTCCTAGGGTGGGATCCCCAAACCTCTTGGATTGAGGATGTGAAATTTAAATTTCCCCCAAGGATGAAATTTGGGAGGTACAAGATATCGTAGTCGCACAAATTCTCCCAAAACAAGACCCTATAAGCATACGGCCCATACAAATTTACCAACGTGAATCTTAAATTAAGTTGACTGTCCACTGAGTCAACAACCATACCAAACAGAATGTTGGCGTGGCTATCATTTTTACATGTGGATTGCATGCAGAAAGGAGTCCATCTAAAATACCTTATGAATCCAAAGTACAAAAATTCCAATCTTTCAACCATGGCCGAAAAAGGTCCACTGCTTTCCCAACAACGCACATTGTTTCTTGTATCATAATAACATTCGAATTGCATGAATGTAAAAACCTTTTGAGGGATAACATTTTTTGGGATCCCCCTACCCCTCTTGCATTCAGGGAAACATCGATCATTGGGTCACTTTGTCATAGGCTATCCCTGCTCTAAGGGACCGAATGATTGTGGATTGTTTTACGTCTCTTATATCCTTTTTTGTTTGAACCTATGCCAATGAAAAAAACAATTTCCTTCTAGCTTGACTACAAAGGGCCTTTTTCCAAAGCTATACCACCTAGCCGACCTTCCACTATCCCGAATTTGAATTTAAACCTTAACATATAATCTGACTTGAGCATGGACTTTGAGCAAGAGATTCTTGGATATTTTGCCAACAAAGAGAAATCTAAAGAGGAAGTGGACCTAGGCGAGGTTGGCTTCTTTGAAAGGTTAGATTTTGATTCCCCCTCGCGGGCAGTCCTCGGGATGACTGGAGGGGAGAAAACCCCTAGCTCAAGGGGAGTGTCAACACTCATGAAACAAACATAATTTTCCTTCGAACCAGGGGTGGGGTACTTGGAAACACAAGGAACATAAGACTCTTCGTGAGGAAGAGGGAATTTTGAAGGACTATGAAAATGAGACTTACCCGTCATTAAATATGACTTATCCTTGGAAGAAGGAAATTCCTTCTTCATAAATTTGATGTCCTCAAAATTTGAACCTGAAACTTCATCCAATACCTTGTTTTAATCGCTACCTCTCCATTTGATGTCGCCTTTATTTTCCATATTGTATTGAAGGGGGGGGACTAGGAGAAGGGACTATGACACTACACCTATAGGTGGATGACCTCATGTCATCCAAAGCACCTGAAAGGAACCCTCTAATAGTCTATGTGTTGCACTCCTCTAAAGTCACCGCATATTAACTCTATATCATCCAGCAATCCCTCCTTCAATTCCACTTCTATGTGCACCCAGACCCATCTTCTATCTCTTTTTTTCTCCCACTCAGGGTCACAACCGAGAAACAAGCTAATAGAATAACCAATTGCAGTTAACACCTCCTCATGCCAAAAGGCAAGAGGAAAATTCGAGATAATCTCCTAGACTTTACCGTGAGACATAGATTCAGGAGTTGGGTTGAAACTAATATCCCATTCCTTCAACACCAAACTAGAAGCCCCTCATGACCAAACAAAACTAAATATTTTTTCCAAATCCTCTTTGGAGTGAAATTTTAAAATGACCCACCCTCTTGCTAAAGTATGAAAATCTAGGCTCTAACCTATGATAGCATACCAATTCTCATGTACCCATCCCCTGAGAGCCTGGGGGGACACCACTTTCCCACAAAATCTAGCCATCTATTTTCAACAAAATGGATAGGTGGTATGAGGATACCTCCCATGAGACCCACGACTTGAAAACCTGAGGCTTTTCTAAAAGGGCTTCTAATAATAGAAATCTGTCAAGCCACTTTGCGATCAAATTGACACCTCCTCTTCCATTTTTCCATGTCTGAGATAATTTTGTAGGCTCCAAATCTACCAACTAGTTCTTTACGATCCACTGAACAAGAAAACCTGCTTGAGCATCCCTCCTAGGGTAGGCTCCTGAAACCTCTTGGATTGAGGTTGTGAAATTTAAATTATCACTCCCAACGATGACATTCAGGAGGTACAAGATACTGTAATATACCTAGGGAGGTAATATGGGTGGTAATATGGGTGGTAATATGGGAGGCACCCAATGAGAATGGGATTTATATATTATTAGTGCAGACCATCCAATGTAAGGTGGGTATTAAATAAGGCCCACCATGGTAGTTGGATAGAATAAATGGGTAGTTAGAGATAATAAATGGGCTTTCTATAAGATACCTTCTCTAGAATGTTTCTAGGAGATAGAGAATGCTATATAAGAAAGTGTAAGAAATGCAATTGGCATGGTGAAGAATATTGTGAAGGTACAAGCAAGTATTGCTTAAGGAGTTTAATCCTTCCATAAGGATTACTATATGGTGTTACCCTACCTCAAGGGTTTTCTCTATTTATTGTGTTGAATATTGTGGTGAATGGTTTGGTTTATTCATGGTTATTTCTGAAGTATATTTGCAGATCTGGTATAGAAACACAACATTTGGTATCAGATCTCTTTCCTTGGGCAAAGAAGGGAAGAAATTATTGGTTATTTTTTGCAAAATTGTTTTTAAGAAAAAAGGAGGCAATGCACTTCAAGCTCATATATGAAACTTTATGCTCAGAAATTTCAGAAAATAAATGGATATTTTGATTCCTCTCAAAAAAATACCCAATTTCAAAAAACAAATCAGCCGAAATGGATTCTGGGAAGGAAATTTATGAGCATTTTAAATTCGACAGTTTTTCAAGGTTTTTCCAGAAAAACCACGATTTTCTACAGTAAGTTATTTTTTTTTTTTTTGTAAGTTAGTAAATATATTAGGTCCTTCTTGAAAAAGTTACAAATTGTTTGTCATGCGTGTCAAAAGTGCCCATCTGGGAAACCACTGTTGGCACTAGTGCAAAAAATAGAGTGACATTGAAGTGTTGATAATTTCCATTAGCCTATTTGCAAAACGTCCACCTTTTTGTCTACCAAACTAACCCTAGTAGAAGGTTGATGTCACCTCTAGAAAGCTTGATGCAGCACTCTTGTATTGAATGAGAAATTGATGATATTTTATGATAATTTGAAGATTGATTATACACTTTGAATGTTATATCATTTCCAGTATTTATTGAGAAGAAACGTTATAAGCCATAGTCATTTTTTGCAATCATTGACTTCGTCAATAATTACTGCTATTCATGTGTATTAAATATTGATAGTCATTGACAATTGAAGCATTAACCACTATTTTCATGTATTAGTTTTATTGTTGCAAACAGGGGCTTCTACTGTGGTATTTCTTCACTCTTGACTATTTTCTTGGCAGTAATCTGTGAAGGGAAAACTCACCTTGATCCTTTAAACCTTAGACCTTTCAAAACCCCAAATTACTAGGGACGTCTCCCTTGGGATTATCCACCCTAAATAGAAAGAGCCCCCCATCTAGGTGACAGTGGGTGGGGAAGCTCCTGTTACGCCAGTTTGATCCTTACCTTTCAAGCTACCTGACCTAGACTACAAACTGAGCGATAACATTTTGGCGTCGTTGTCGGGGAACACTAAGTCAATCTTCCTCAACGACAAATCCTTTGGTAAGCCTTGCCTCAAAGACCTTTCTTTTACAAGCTTACCTGGCGACTCCACTAGACCTTATTCCCCCTATTCTTTGGTAGTTTCAGGAAAACTATCTGGCGACTCCATTGATTTTTCTTAGCGTGGCACATTACCTTCTGTGATATTTTCAAGTTATGGGATCATGGCATACTGGGAACAAATGTACCCAAGTATTGATTTCAGAAGTTTTCAAGGGTACCCAAATTTCTTTTATAATAAATGGCTAGACAACTCTCCAACATTTTTAGGGCTCCCAACTCCTCACATAGTAAATTTTTTGGAGCATTTGAGCAAGATAAAGTTGGTAGGAGAGGATTCTCTTATAAAGTTGTTTTTTCTCACCCTGCCATCCTACTTACAAAAACGTTTTTAGAGTTGTTGCAAGGACAGGGGTATATCATCTTTCATACACCTCATCAGCAATTTTATCGAACTTACTAAGCCAGATTGCCAAACGTATGAAGATGTCCTTCAAAACCTCATGGTAACCTTACACCACAAGGGATTCACCATTGAGATCATAGAAGATCTCAGGAGAGCTTATCATGATCAATACCAAGAATCATCTGATATAAGAGACGAGGTTTGTGAAGACCATTATCAAGCCCTTGAAGAGGAGAAAGACCTCTCCCATAATCCAATAGAACGCAATAAAGATGTAACCAAAAACGTGAATTATGAGGATGAAACACCAGTAATCGCTCCTCAGCCTGATGAAGCTCTCCAAGATCCTGTCACTCCTGCACAAGATGAAGAGAATGAGGTAAGTCATTTTGACTCTTTTGATGATACTTTGTTCTATGACTCAGAGAATGAAGAAGGAGTGGAACCCTCGGACGAGCTAGATCCTCTATGTCTCAATACTGAAGATGTAGAGGCAGATCTTCCACCTGATGATGCTATCCAAATACTTGAAGCTCTTGCACAGGAAGGATTAAGCGAGGTAAATTGTTACCCCTTCCAAGTTTTTAGTGGTTCTTTGCCTTATGACACAAGAGAAGTATTGGATATTTTGACTCCTCCATGTTATGACATTGATACTGACATAGTTGATTTCGACAAGTTCATACATGTTGGGAGATGTAGGTGGGATGCATTTAAGTATGATACAGATCCCATCTATGACATAAAAGGTCATCTTCAGACGTTGCCCTTGCAATTACCACAATAGATTACTTTCGACCAGTGGCAACAAGGAGATGAGGTTTTTACCATCCAAAGGACCAAGGATGACCCAATACCTTATGATTTTCGGTCATACCTTGAGGACTTTGATGACTGTTCTTCTGAGAATTTGGACTTATTTTGTGAAGATGATTGTCAATCACCTATCTGCTCAGATTTTGATACAAGTGAGAACATCGTTTGCCTAAGGAAAATCTCTCATGGCTTTTCACTCCAGCCACCTGTTGCTACCTTACCATGCCTATCCATTAAAGGTGTGCTTGGGAAATATATTTTTAATGTTGAGTTTCCCTTTAGGCAAACCCTGAGCTCCAAGGGTTGGTTGAGTACTGTGTGTTTCAGTCATTTTTTCAACTTTCCCTTTTTAGTTTGCCAGACGTCTGCTAGATCTTTGTTGATCCCTTCTTTGACTTTAGGGTGTGAGGATGTTCTAGGTAACCGGTTTGCAGGTCCTTTGATTCAGTTTTCTGAACCTTGCAATTTTCATGACCCTTTCTTGGATAGAATCGAGTACTTTTCTCAGAGATGGACTTGGCAGGATTTTGTCCCTCCCACCCGCCTCCATGAGTTAGATTCTGACTTTTCCAATGATATGATATATATTCTAACTCATGACATTTTTGTGCTTGATTTATCACTATTTTGGTTTATGATGAAGCACAAAGGCAGGTATCAAGGAACGTTGTTGGCTTGGCTTCACTGGTTATTTGACTACACCAACATGCAGCCAACAGGTAAGTGTAGGTAAGTGTTTTACTTTCTGTTTGCATTTATGATTACTTTATATGCACATGTTATATTTTGTGGGGTGGAAATACCACCCCACCTTTTGTCGCTAATGCTTTCTTGTCAAGTGTGAGCAGGTCTGCAGGTTTATGCTAGAGATGTTGAGGTTCTCATGCGCTCTACGGTGAGCACATGTCGCCGATTTGGAGCCAGATGTTATCCTCGATATATGGGGATAACTAGGAGATCATGTCTCGAGGCCCATAGGTCCTAGACATGAAGTACCGAGAGCAGGATTGACCTAAGCATGGCCCTGGAGGGCCCATTCTTCTTCTTCTTCACCAGACTTGTCCTGTCAGCAGCAGCAGCTTCCATCACCATCGGCTTGGACTTGCATCAGAGAGGACTCTTGCTCCATGAGGTAATTGGT
>SNQJ01S0097947.1:32417-46352 GCA_010110895.2 Picea sitchensis | reverse complement strand
ATTTTTAAGGAAAGAGGGAGGAGCATGAGGCCTTGCTTAAGCAACACCGGAATGAGCCTCCTCCCCTTAGGGTTTTGACTCTATGGCCCTGCCATTGCAGCACCATAAAGCCCAACTCTCTTGTCCTTAGATTTAGATTCTCCCGAGACCTAGCCTTGCTTCTTGACTCCATAATACCCTAAGGCACTAGTCTAAATCTCCAACGTTGAGTTTCTTGTGCCAAAACAAACCTTTCAAACTTCTTAAATTTGAAACCCTAACTAACCCTAACGTCTCACTAACCCTAATTGATGATGACGTCATGCCTCTTTTGAACTCTTGGTTTATGTAAAACGTTGTGGCTTAGTCATGTAATTGATAGACATTGAAGTGTTGATAATTTCCATTAGCCTATTTGCAAAACGTCCACCTTTTTGTCTACCAAACTAACCCTAGTAGAGGGCTGATGTCACCTCTAGCAAGCTTGACGCAGCACTCTTGTATTGAATGAGCAATTGATGATATTTTATTATAATTTGAATATTGATTATACACTTTGAATGTTATATCATTTCCAGTATTTATTGAGAAGAAACGTTATAAGCCATAGTCATTTTTTGCAATCATTGACTTCGTCAATAATTACTGCTATTCATGTGTATTAAATATTGATAGTCATTGAAAATTGAAGCATTAACCACTATTTTCATGTATTAGTTTTATTGTTGCAAACATGTGCTTCTAATGTGGTATTTCTTCACTCTTGACTATTTTCTTGGCAGTAATCTATGAAGGGAAAACTCACCTTGATCCTTTAAACCTTAGACCTTTCAGAATCCCAGATTACTAGGGACGTCTCCCTTGGGATTAGCCACCCTAAATAGAAAGAGCCCCCCATCGAGGTGACAATGGGTGGGGAATCTCTGGTTACGCCAGTTTGATCCTTACCTTTCAAGCTACCTAACCTAGACTACAAACTGAGCGATAACAGTACCGATGAAGCTTCCAGATGACGAATTGGAAAAATTACTTTTAAATAGGTGGTCTCATGTGGTAAAACAAGATAAAGAGAACACCAAGGGTTTGTTTTCATGTGACAAATCTATATTACAATTTCATGGATGTCTTCATAAAGAAAATATCATTGTTTCTATTAACCCCAGTTGCAGACATAATTTTATCAATGTTCACTTGGTTAATAGATTGCAAATTGCTACAAAGAATATTCAAAGCACATAGGTTGAGGGTAAAAATATTCAAATCTTTAAATATTTGAAGATTACCATGGATAAATATGTGTTTCATTCAAACTTTTATGCTATAGATATGGGTGATGTGGATATTGTTTTGGGATATCCTTGGATGGAATCAGTTGATACAGTTAATATTAATGTGAAAAAAAAAAAATTGAAGTTGTGGTACAAGAAAAAGAAAATCACATTGCAGGATGTGTCTCTCAGTAAGTCAAGAGGAAACACGATGACCAGCATAGAAGTTATTGTAGCATCCAAAGAATATTCAGAGGCCAAGTCTACAGAAGGAGAGGAAGCAAATCCACATGAACAAAACACTAAAGAAGATAAGGAGGTCATTGACTCAACGACACAAGGGGTTGCAGATTTGAAGAAAAAGGAACCAATTCCCACAGTTGTTGTATATCGCCATCCACATCATATAGAGAAACAACAGACATCAAGGCAAGGGCGTGAGCATCAACCCCTGTATGCACCAGCAGGGAACCAGAAAGGAAACCAATCAAGTGGTACACGGAGGCCCACCAACACTATAGGAAGACATCAATCTTGAGAACCAAGTCCATGGCAACATCAGCACGATGCAGAGCAAGCTCAGGGTGGTACAAAAATAGTTGTACATCATGGTCAGCTTTCAGTAGGATGAATAGATAATTGTACTTGGTACCAGTTGGCTACAATTCTCAGTCAGTCATATCGTAAGGTCCCTTCTCATGTTTTGGTAACAAAACATGCTTAAGGGGGGTGGAATGTAATATACCTATGGAGGTAATATGGGTGGTAATATGGTAGGTACCCAATGAGAATGGGAGTTAGATATTATTAGTGGAGGCTATTTAATCTAAGGTGGACTAGGTCCGCCATGGTATTAAATAAGGCCCACTATGGTAGTTGGATAGAATAAATGGGTAGTTAGAGATAATAAATGGGATTTCTAGAAGATACCTTCTCTAGAATGTTCCTAGGAGATAGAGAATGATATATAAGGAAGTGTAAGAAATGTAATTTCCATGGTGAAGAATATTATGAAGGTACAAGTAAGTATTGCTTGAGGAGTTTTATCCTTCCATAAGGATTAATATATGGTGTTACCCTACCTCAAGGGTTTTCTCTATTTCTTGTGTTGAATATTGTGGTGAATGGTTTGGTTTATTCTTGGTTATTTCTGAAATATATTTGTAGATCTGGTATAGATACACAACAGATATCGTAGTCGCACAAATTCTCCCAAAAAAAGACCCTATCAACATACGACCCATACAAGTTTACCAACCTAAATCTCGAATTAAGTTGACTATCCACCGATTCAACCACCAACCCAAATGAAATGAGTGGTGTGGTTGTCACTTTTACATGTGGACTCCATGCAGAAAGGAGTCCACCCAAAAGACCTTTTGAATCCAAAGTGAAAAAAGTCCAATCTTTCAACCATGGCCGAAAAAGGTCCACTGCTTTCCCAACAATGCACATTGTTTCTTGTATCAAGATAACATTCGGATTGCACGAATGTACAAAATATTTTAGGGATAACATTTTATGGGATCCCCCTACCCCCCGTGCATTCAGGGAAACAAAAATCATTGGGTCGCCTTTTCATAGGCTATCCTCACTCTAAGGGACCGAATGATTGTGAATTGTTTTACGTCTCTTATTTCCTTTTTTTCTTGAACGTCTGCCAATGAAAAAAATGATTTCCTTCTAGTTTGAATACAAAGGGTATTTTTCCAAAGCTAGACCATGTAGCCAACCTTCCACCAGCTCCAATTTGAATTTCAACCTTAACATATAATCTAACTTGAGCACGCACTTTTATCAAGAGCTTCTTATAGAGTTTTCCAACAAACAGAAAGGGGACGAGGAAGCAGGCCTAAGCGAGGTTGGCTTCTTTGAAAGGTTAGCTTCCAATGCCCCCTTGTAGGCAGTCCTCAGGACAGTTGGAGGGGAGAAAACCCCTCGCTAAAGGGGAGTGTCAACACTCAAGAAACAAACATCATTTTCCTTCGAACCAGGGGAGGGGAACTTGGAAACACAAGGAATAGAATACTCTTCGTGAGGAAGAAGGAATTTCGAAGGACTCTGAAGATGAGACTTATCCGTCATTAAAGATGACTTATCCTTGGAAGAAGGATCTTCCTTTTTCATAACTATTATGTCCTCAAAATTTGAACTCGACACTTCATCCAGGACCTCCTTTTGATCGCTACCTAAGTCACCTGACACGAAGACACGGGACACGGAGGACACGGGAATACGAGTATCCGATATGGACACGGCGACCCTTGAAATCAGGACACGAGGGACACATTATATATATATATATATATATATATATATATATAATTTTAATATATATAAGACTATAAGTTAAAAATTACTGAAATAGACAAAATATTGATAGATCGTAGACTATAGTAAATATTGATCAGTGATTCAGTGATACATCATGAACTCCAAAAAACATACATCATACATCATACAAAACAATCAAACTCTAAATATCATACGCATAGATGATAGAACATAGACATAGTGATAGTCTGATACGGTGATACCATATACAATGTACATGATACAAATAAACCACAGAACAGTGAGCATTCAAAGAATATTACCACAAGTTTGTCAACATGCATACACAATGCTCAAAGGAAAGGAATCGAAAGAATGATCCATGTGTTCATGTCTTTAATATGTTTGCACAAATTCTGCAGTAAAACAGTGATTAAGCCCTTAGATAGTGTTAAGATGAATGTGATGTTAGCATATTGAGTTAGGTCGTTGCATCATGTATTGCATTGATTTGTTTCCAGAGGTGCTTTGGATGTTAGGTCTATCAAAATGTTTCAAGAAAAGCAATGGAACAAAACTGAAAATTAAACCATTCATGTGAACCCTTGTACCATTATCACAAGTTCCAAAGAGCTGGAAGAAAACACCTTGTGTGCTTATGCGATTTTAGGGAGAGATATTACAAGAATAAACTAGAATCAAATCATGTCGAAGAGTTTCCAATGGAAACGTTGTAAATGAAACTAGAATTAAGGTGTTAGGTCGTTGAGGTTATAGACCAAATTGTTCATCAATATTCCTCATCGATTTGACTAAAATGATTCTCAAGTTTTTAAATGTGTTAAGTTGTTGCCCATATATATGGTATTTAAACACAAATTTATCCACAATCCATAATTGTAAACCCTCATCACTAGCACCAGAAAATGACACAAAGACCTCACACATTCAGGTGTCTAAATGAATTGAGGAAATTTTCATAAAGCTTCGAAACTCAGCTAGATCCTAGAGGACTTACTTGTGAACTGGGCGATGCTTGTTGGCTTCCAGGCTGCAATATCCCATGGTGACAGTGAAATGAAACAGCTAAAAGACAAGGCAAAACCCATTTTTAACCTCCCGCGGGCTCTTTTACGAAGGACACATTTTTAGATGGTGTCCGACATGGTTTTAGATGGTTTCCGACACGGTTTTAGGACATGTCATGAGGTGATGACAAGTGTTGAAGAAGTGTCTGACACATACCATAGTGTGTCATCACAGTGACACCGCAGATATAGACACTTGGCCCATAAGGGATGTGTCGAGTGACAGTGATCGCTACCATCGCTATCTAATGTCGCCTTTCTTTTCCATACTTTCTTGAAGAGAGGAAGCTATGAGTAGGGCCTACGACACTGCACCTGCAAATGGCCAACCTCATGGTAGCCAAAGCACCTGAAAGGAACCCTCCAATAGTCTATGTGTTGCACCCATCTAAAGTCATCACATTTTAACTCTATCTCATCTAGCAATCCCTCCTTCAATTCCACTTCTATGTGAAATACGAGCCATCTTCTATATGTTTTTTTCTCCCACTCAATCTCACAATCAAGAAATGAGCTAATGGAATTACCAATTGTAGTTAAAACCTCCTCATGCCAAAAGACCAGAGGAAAATTTGAGAGAATTTCCCAGACTTTAGTGTGAGACAGAGATTCATGAGTTGGGTTGAAACTAACAGCCCACTCATTTAGCACCAAACTAGAATCCCCCCACGACCAAACCCAACTGAATATTTCTACCAAATCCTCTTTGGAGTGAAATTTAAAAATGACCCACCCTCTTGCTATGTATGAAAATCTAGGTGCTAACCTATGATAGCATACCAATTCACATATAGCCATCGCCTAAGAGCCTGGGGGGACAACACTTTCCCACAAAATATCCCCATAATTGTCTTCCCCATCATTTCATGAATGACCCCTAATTCCACATACGTCCCCACGACCATGTTCTTCCGCTCCCTCTTCACTTTCCAACACCTTCATGACTTTGCCTAATGAGCTAACTTATTCTCTCCTTATGCTCCTTCCACCGGGGATTCAGAAACACCCGCTCAATGAGCACCCACTTCTTTCGTTGCTCTAAAATGAGATAAGGAGGACATGCAATGAGAGATCAAATGGTTGTCAATCTTACAGGGTGTATTTTGAGCTTGCATGTCATTTGAGGTGACCTCCCTCGTATTCGCAATGAAGTTCCCTGCTTAGGATGAGGGCCCGTCGCCATTGGGAAACCCCCACACGGCTCTGAGCCCAATGGCCAATCGGATGGCTCAAATGTGACCTCTAAGAAACCTCATCTGGCTCAATGCGTCTTGATGAAATCCTAATCCATGTAGAATATTTCCTCTGTGTCCCTATATCCCTGATGTCATCCTCGAAATCCAACCTATCCTCATCTAACAAGAACGTACCTCATGAGAAAACCAATGTTGAATCTTTTATAAGTTTAAAGGAATCAATCTCTAGACAACTAGATGAGAACGTACCTAATGATAAAACTAGTGGTGAATCCTTCACAAGTTTAGAGGAATCAATCTCAAGACAACTAGGAAAAGGACAAGTTTTTTTTTTGTTTTCTTTAGCATTGTTATAGTGTTATATAAATATCTCGTTACTTTGTATTTTGGTTGAATTTATCAACATAAAGAGAGACTTTGTTTTGTTTTGTTTGGAGTGAGATCTTAAGCCCCTCTCTCAATGGTGGGCTTTCCCCACTTCATGCATCACAATGTAACATGACATAAATTCATTCATTATTATCATGTGAAGACATACCATGTCACACATCACACAACTCTTATGTGAAATACAATCGAGAGGACGTTAAATATCACTAATAAAAGGGAAATACTTTTTTTTTGTTGACCTTAACTTTTAGGCTCAACATGACAATTCATCATGCAATTTTTTGTTAACCTTAAATCTTAGGCTAAACATGACACTTGATCATGCAATTTGGGAACGAAGTCACTATTCCTACACATTCTCATCACTTTAATTCATAAAACATGGTCAAAACATTCTTCCTTATCAATGTTTAAGTTTACAACATTGGACCTCACAATCTTGGAATGCTACTTTATATATAATTAACATATCCTCTCACATGAGTAAAGGTTGGCATCAAAGAGATTAGGGGAAAATTTATAGTCATGGACCTGACAAAGAATTTTATTCTAGATATAATTAGCATTCTCTATAATACAAGTGAAGGTTGTGTCAGTCAAATTCAATTGAATGAATTTGATTCATTAAATTATCAACCAGGGAGCTCGTAAGCTTGTGAGATGCGAGCAAAATATATGCAATATTAAGCCACTAATTTCTAGATCAAATAGAGTAAAGCAATTTCAATGTTATGATCACATTAATGCTCTTAATCATCCTTAATTTCTAACCCTTAGTTCCACATATTTTATCATTCTGATTCCATGGCCTACAGATTTCACCATTCGGTTCTATCAGTCAATGATTGGGTGATTTAAACTTTACTCTGCCAAACTATATGTAAAATACTAAATTGAAAGAACTCACACAACTAAAATAAATTCTCCTTAATCCCACGGAATTTACCATTCTGGTTCCATAGTACAACTGAAATAAATTCACACAAATGAAATGAAACTAATTGGGCAGCATATACCAGAGAAAGGGGATCCTGCCTATCTTAGCATTGACTACCAAGAAGGACTACAACAGGGAACTCTTAATCTGCAACAATAAACTCTTTATTTCAGCATCAAATGATTACAATCAACTCTTTTACTAATGAACTGAACTCATGAAATTACTAAACTCTCCACTCTCTCCTTAACTCATGACATCATCTCCTATTTATACATTTAGCTTCCCCTTCATAAAAGGAAAAGGAGTTACAACAACATGGGATCAGATCCTAAACAATTGGATCTACAACCAACAAATCCTAGATCCTAAAGATATGGATCTTATCCACCAAATATTGATTTCATCTAAGATAATTTGGAGAAAATAATAATAATATATTTCATGAGAACCATGTGCTCAAATAGTAATTTAGGAAATCACAACATCCACTCTAAATAATCATTAAAACATGGGAAATCAACCACTTTAGTGTAAGTATTGCACATGAAGCTCATGTAAGGTAGAAATGAACAATTAAAGGAATAAAAATGATGAAGGGAATGAATATGAAGGGGTAAAGTGAATGAAATATGGCTAAATGGCATCATAGAATATGTTATTTTTTAGGCCCAACATCTCCCCCACACTTAAGTCATTGCATGTCTTCATGCAATCAAAGACTAAGTCACAGGGTTCGCCGAACCTAAAGCTTGACGTTCGAAATTCGGCGAACCTCAAGGTTCGTCGAATCTAATGCCAAATCTAAACGAACTTGAATGTGTGCCCAAATTAGAACATTAGAACAAATTTGAAGGATATTTTTATTGAGGTTTGGGATGAGGTTTCATTAGGGTTCAATATATATAGACGAACCTAAAGTTGAACCTTATCACAACCTTATTGGAAAATTCAAACCCGAATCGAACCTAATCCTTGTCGAACCTGAAGTCGAACCCGAACCATGTGACTTAGATCAAAGATACTTAGGAGGTAGTGACTAGGTATATATGATACAAGACCTACTTAGATTTTTCAAGGTCATTGTTGCCATAGGGAAGTGGATAATGATGGATAGATAATGAAATGTAAAGTGTAATGAAATGGAGTGTAAGGGAATGAAGGAATTGAAAATATGGAAAGCTTCATGTGGGTGAATTCTCAAGTTTAATAACTACCTTGAAAATAGAAATTCCTTTACCCAACTTTACTTCTTGTTGGCACTAGGCCGAAGTGGAAAGAAGGACGATCGTGGGAAAGAAAGCGTGTAGAAACTGAAGTAACAACTGGAGAAATAACAACACGCACGCATGCAAGAAAGCGTGCACAAGGAAAGCGACAGCTGGAGGAAGAACAGCATGTGCATGGGAGGATGACCTAACGTCGGTAGGGTTAGGGTTTTGGCAATACACTGTAAATGGTTGAAGAGCCCGATAGATATAAATATAGATACGCGGGTATCATATAAAGGTTGGTGTTTTTCGAAGTAGGTTTACTATTGTTTTTGTAGAGGCTTGGGTTCTTGTAACATTCCATTAGAGTGATGTATGAATGGATGTATTATGCAATACTTTTATGTGCTATTTTTGTAAGTTGTTGAGCTAAGAACAGAAGGGAGAAGGTAGATCTGAGAATTAGATCGCAGGTTGTAGAGATTAGTGTGATCTAGTTCGCCTCATATAGATCTTACCCATTAGAGGAGAATTGTAAGCACGCGGCGCCGGAAATGAATAACTACCATAATAAAAGAGCCAAGAGCCAAATCTTTGTGGACGTAGCCCAGGAGGGGGTGAACCACGGTAATATCTATGTAATGTGGTGAATGCATGCATATCTTTACTTTCTTTCAGCAATTAATGGTTATGCTTGATGAATGAGTTAATACATTGTTATGGAATATGTTTATGCTATTTGGAAAATAAACTGTGAAATGTACACATGCACCCATGAGGAATAAATATATTACACTTACATCTCGTAGTACATGGCTTTGGTTAATAAACCCCTATCTCATACTTAATCCTAGGTTGTAAACACCTGAGTCTTACAGCCACCCATTTAAAGCTATCTCGGGTGAGACTGTGCAGTGCATTCTGTGTACTGTGTTGCCTTTTGTTTTACTAGGAGGGTCGATAGTTCTAGAGGCTTGGTTGGAAACCCGAATGACATGAACCCTGGGTCAATAAGTTAGATGGTCAATAAATAAGAGTAAGCAAATGATAACCAACCAACCAACAAATGGTTGTGGTGTCGTGTTAAGAGGAACAAGAGAGGACTGAGTAGACGATATAGAGTGAACGAGAAACGAATGAGAGAAACAAAAGAGAAATGAGCCATTAGAAAGGAATGTTGAGACCTTGGAACCCCACGAAAGAGGAAATTGAAGCTTGGTTGAGAACCAAAGAAATAGAGTTTGCACAGAAAGACAATAGAAACCCTAGAATTACACCGCGTAAATATCTAGATAAATACGTATTTACTGATTTACACGAAGTCTTTTTCTGTGATTTTCCGCATCTACTATAGGAGTGGATCCTAAGGTTGAAGGATAACCACGCGACGAACCAGATTCGACAGCTAGATTGGACCCCAGTACAGATTGAGCAGTTACAGCAGGTGAACAACAAATTCACCCGCGCAGTAGACTTTTGGCTTGACAGTATCGTGGCAGGCTTCATCACAGAGTTTGCAGTCGACATAGCGAAGTCATACAACGCAGTCGAGTAAGAATTTCTACGCGAACCCAGAGAAAGGTACATTCGATCACTGCATACTTCTATTAAGATACTGTTATACAACAAAGGTGTAATGACAATGGAATCAAACAACTAGACTTCCCTACGTGCATGGGGGAAGGGGGGAATCACTGACAGAGAAAGGATAAATGGAAGGAGGTCAGGATAAAGGAAAGAGGGAGAAGGAACCCTTGGACCTGATCATGATGGATGACAACCAGATCAAGTGGATATTGGCGTCATCAGGAACGATGCGTAGCAGAGTACCCTACCAATATAAGGTGAATACCAAGAATAGAGTCGTATCCGTGAGGGAGGGCTTGGCTAGCGATGAGGAAGAGGTCGAGGATCTCCGGGCTGTGGAGCAGATTGAGGAAATCATGCGCGCAACATATGAGAGGAAGACGAGAGGCCCAAGAACAGGAGGAGAAGGAAGCCATCCTATCCATATTAATGTCAGTGTGGAACCCATAAACCCATGTGCGACCAATACACCAAAGAGAACACCACCGTTTAGACAACCGAAGTTTGGAGGAAGTCCGACAGCAGGAAGTACATCTACACAAGGAGAGACAACTGGAGGAGCCAGTTCAGGCAACCCTAGTCAAGTATCTACACCGCACAGAGGAGGTAGTAGTTCAGTATTCAGAATGGCAGGACAGGATCCCACTATCAGATTACCATAGTTTCGAGGAGAAGAAGCAAAATACCCTGAGAAGCATTTGTTCATTTGTGAAAAAAATTGGGAAGCAAAGCAGATCACCAATGAATATACCAAACTCGTGCAGCTAGCAATCACACTAAGAGAACGTGCACTACACTGGTACATGAGTCTAGACACGAACAATGCCCCTGGGACGACAAGGACATTGGCTGACATTAAGAAATTATTGATAAATGAGTTCCAGAAGCCGAGCTCAGAGGATCAATACATGAACGAGATGATTGAAATAAGACAGAAACTAGGAGAATCTGTATGGGAGATTGATCAGAGATTCAAGCGATTAAAAGGAAAGTTAAAATACCTTATGACCGATATGCAGCATCGGCACCTATTTGTCAACTCACTACTCCCACACTTAAAATATCCCTTACGACAACATAAGTTTCATACACATGCATAGGCTCTGCAGGCATCCTTACAATTGGAAGAGAACCAGTACCAACAGATGGACCCAGCTATCGAAGAGTTGTAGGCGAATTTAAAGAATTTAACATTTCAGTTGAACCAGAATAACAACAAGGACAAATGAGAAGTCGTTTGGTGCACCACCTGCAGGATGGAAGGACACCACAAGAATGAATGCCCAACATTCGCACAGTATATGGCAACAGGTATGCCAAACCCGCTACCACAGGGAGGATTATGGTGCGAAATATGCAAGAAGCTGGGTCACGACCCTTATCACTACACGATGATGCATAAATACGAGACAGTTCCAAAAAAATCATATTGCACCTTTTGTAAGTCAGTGGGCCACGACAACAAAGATTGCATAACTATGGAGTTGAAGCGGGAAATAACATCAGACACATACAGGGTACAGGCCAAAATGATCACTGGGCAAGTAGCGTCACAGTTCAATCAAGCCCCAACCCCATACAACACTGCGTAGTAGTAGTATAATATTGCACAGCAACCCTACAATAACGCGCAGCCACAGTACAACCCGACACAGCCCCAGTACAATACCGTGCATTATAATCAGGCACCACAGTATAACGCGCTGAGAGGTGATCGCGCAGGCTACAGAGGAGCAGGACGATCCAGATGAGGTTTCAGACGCAGTAGAGGACCAGTCACATGTCACAATTGTCAGCAACCAGGACATTATGCACGGGAATGTCCACTTCTGCCAACGACTTGTATCTATTGTCGCGCATCAGACCATGATACAGAGGAATGTTCGACATTACTAGTAAAGATTCGGGAAAAGAGGAACCAAAACAATCAGAATGTTCAGTGTATTTCAGCTGAAGCAAGGGACGACGGACGGAACATCAACATAGTCACTCGTGGAGGAACGAAAACAGAAAATGAAGCAGTTCGACAGGAACCGACGCAAAACCAATGGGTATGTTGGCAAATATTTAACAAACAGTGAATGGAAAATATTTAACAGACAACGAATGCTTGTCATTGATGGAAAGTACAACAATGAAGATGGCATGAGTATAGGAAGTTTGTAATCGATAGGAAAATAGAATATAAGTTCAGGAAGGTCGAATGATCGAAGTCGAGAAGTCTGTAATCGACAGGCAAACAGAAGATAAGTTCAGGAAGGTCGAATTATCGAAGGCGAATGATCGAAGGCAACGCAACATTGATAGAGTGATCGAAGACCCGTAAAATTTGAGAAGAATCTATGATCGTTGGATTCCATTCAAAATTTTCGAAACGACGAGGGTAGTCAGATCTAAATGTAGACAAGAAGAGATCGTTGAAGAGGAGGACAGATCTCAGTCGTTAGATCCAAGCGCAGGATCCGACCATCGTTGGATCAAGAAGAACCCGCACGTCCTTTAAGGTACAAGGAGAATTGGGCGTAATCACGTTATGCAAAATCGCGATGTAATCAGAGCCGTCAGATCAAGGTTTGATCTGGACCGTTGATTCCAGTCCATGTCGGGGTTTCTAGGATCGCGTGTTGGAGATGTCAAAGAAACAATGCAACAAGAATGTCGATTTCGCAATATGCGAAATTGCGATTCAATCGCAGTCGTTGAATCAAGCTCAGATCTGGACTGTTGATCTAACTCCATGTCGGAGTTTCGGGGATCGAGAGTTGGAGATGTCAAAGTTTACTAACATCAGGAATCTGGATATCGTGATATGAGAAATCGCGATTTAATTGTAGTCATTGAATAGAGATCAGATCTGGACCGTTGATCAAACTCCATATCAGAGTTTCGCGAATTGCGACATAGAGAGGCAAAGAACCCAATGCATCAAGAATGCCGAAATCGCGAAATCGCAATTCAATCGTAGTCGTTGAATCAAGATTAGATCTGGACAATGGAATCACATGACATGTGGAAAGTGATCAAAATTTCGCTGACTTGGGGTCAATGGAGCATAGTGTCGAAAATCACGAAACAAGAAATCGCGAAAGCGCTTTTTGCATAGGCGCTTGGTTATGACCATAGTCATATTGGGAAAGGAGCTAGTGCAGAAAAGTTTTGTATCGGAGTTTCGGGGATCGCAACATGGAGAGGCAAGAAAACGATGCAACAAGAATGTCGATATCGCGATATGCGAAATCGCGACGTAATTGCAACCGTCAGATCAAGAAGTGATCTGGACCGTTGATCTGTTTTCTTCACGGAGTTTCATGGATCGGGATTTGGAAGTGACAAGAACATTGAACATCAGGAATGTCGAAATAGTGATATGCGAAATCGTGGAATGATCTGAACTGTCAGATCAAGTGTTGATCGGAGGGTTACTGTTCTCTCTCACAGTTAACTCCTCAGTTTCAAATCTGTTAGAGAAACGGACTCATGATTGTCGATTAGTTGGCGTTTCAGTTGCTTAGACAGTTGTCGTCTTTTTTCCTAAGGAATTGGGAAGTTGAACCGTCGTGTAGGTGTGTATAAAAGTAGATGAGACAGACTGTGTGCAGTTGGTTGTTCTGTATGAGAAAAGAATGAAACTGTAAGAAAAGGAAAAAGAGAGAATGCGTAGGAGGAGATTGAGCATATGTGCAGTGTGAGATGAAACGCAGAGAAGAATAACAGAACAAGTTGAAGAAGAGCAGAATGAGAGAACGATTTGATGCAGAGCATACCTGCTGAATAGACAGAGGAAGAGAAGAGAAGCAAAACAGTGTGTAGAAGACCAAATTTACAGAACAAAGAAAGATTGGTAAGAACTGATTTATCTGTAAAGTTGATTGTTTATTTAGCCATTCATATTCTAGGGATATTGGGAGGTGCTCGGGAGGACTATTGTCCTCAGTGGTTCAAGTGGGAGCTTGAACATAGGAAGTTGTATCTTCCATCTGGTTACAGCCAGAGAAACCAGGGTGG
>SNQJ01S0097945.1:4900-29169 GCA_010110895.2 Picea sitchensis | reverse complement strand
TGCATAAATATGAATATGAGAAAGTTTATCTTGAATTAGAACTTACTTATGATCAAAATGAAATCACAAAGCTCAGAAGAGAGAATATATTACTGAAGGAGCAGTTGTCACAAATCCCCGAGGAAAAAGAAAAAGAGAAAATTAAAGTTCAAATTCAAGAAGCATAAGTAATAATTGAATTAATAGAAAAACAACTGAAAGAAAAAGATCAATGCTGTGAGAAACTTGAAACAAAAAATACCTCTAAGAAAAGAACTAAAAGAGACAATTACCCAATTGAATACAAACTCAAAATTTGAAAAGAGTACTACAATTATAGATAATATCCTCAGCTATCAAAGGTCACCATCTATCAAGATAGGTCTTGGTTATAACTATAATCAGAAGACAGTTGAAAAGGATGCAAGCTCTAAGTCATCAGAAAAGAAAATCAAAGAGAAGTATGAAAGCTATGTAGATGTTCTTAAAAGCTACAATCACAGTAAAGACAATCACAAGGAAGGAAATCATGACCAATAAAAGACTTATTTTTCACTAAAGAAAGATAAGAACGAGTTTAGAAGAACTACTTCATCAAGAAGACCCTTCATAACTAGGTATCAAAATATTTTTATCGGTTATTGTTTTTCATGCAAAATTTTTGGCCAGAAGGTAGTAGATTGCAAAGCTTATGGAATAAATGATTATATGAGAAATAAGAGTAACAACTCTCACAATAATTACAAGGATAACTATGAGAACAATAAGACTAGAGATTTTTATGGGTATGTTGATAGAAACTACAATCCATTTTCTCCCCTACATTACAAAGTTGAATGTTACAAGTGCAATAGCTATGGACACATGACACGAGATTGTAGAAGCAACATGACAACATTTTCGTAACAAGGATACAAAAAGGTATGGAAGAGAAAATGAGAAAAATAAAATAAGGAAGAATATGAACTAGCTTGGCATGCACAAAACAAAGAACAAAAATTCCATCACCAAACAAAATAAAGATACTACAAAAGTTTGGAAGAGGAAACAACAACAAGAAGAAAATACGTTTGTGCTAGTGCAGACTGCACTCCTAGCTCAAAATGAATGCTCAAGTCACATAACCAGTGGACCAAAGTTAGTAAAAAATATCACCAGACAAATGATTTCATGCAAATATGGGGTTGTTTCTCGTAATTCCAATCAGACCAAGGCAAAAAATCAGCATCTTGAAGATAAATATGAGGAGAACTTGATAAGAGAGGCATAAGAAGCTGATAATTCAAAAGATAAGGAGATATGTTTGAAAAGAATGGGACATGTAGGAGAAGACCATAAAGTTGAAAAAGAAGTCGTTGTGAAGGAAAAGGATCTTGTCTTAAATGACGAGAGAATAATGCTGATAAGAGAAAGAAGACAATGATTGCAACTAGTTTAAGCAATCACAAAAGAAGATGTCAAAGAGAGCCTTTAAGCATCCAAAGCTGGTCAACCAAGTAAAAAAGCCAACAAGAATGAAGCAATCTATGAAGGTATGATAAAGTAAGTTTCATAATTTATCCTAGTTGTAATAAAAATGGCATATGATAAAATAGATCAAATAAGAAAGCTCCCAAGACACAATCATGTGCAAAGGAAACGATGAAGCATGAAGTTGAATCACTCAAAGAGGAAGAGATTTGAACAATTTTAACATTATCACCATTGCAAACAGATTATAAGAAGTTCTTTCTCCAAACTCTGGACTGAATCTCTACAAGGATGATACTTATAAATTGCTAGAAAGAAGTTGAAATGCTTGTCATTCACAAGTATGATGTCATCGTGACATGGAAGACAATGTTTGAGCAAGGAAGAAACAAAAAATTGAAATCGATAGCCTTTTGTTGAGATGTGAATGATGGACAAAACAATTGGATTTGACGATAGCTGAAATGAATGCATAGTATATTTGAATAAGTTACAACCATACATGAAAATATGTCTCTATTATGCCTTATTACAAAGGCATGAATAAGTCAGAAGGATAAAACTATATAGGAATTGTAGGTCAGCAAACCACATTGAATGCTGAGCAAGTACAACATCTGACAACTTTTACAGTAATGATGAAGGAGGCAACTTTGGAGGAGTTACAATTGCTATATGTGCATGTTTTGACCAATAGACTCATGCAGATAATAAACAACTTTTTTTTATATCATGTCATACAAGAATTCGGGAGGGTCCTGTAGCTAATAATTTTCAGAAGATACATTGTGGATTGATGGGGTTTATGAACAACATTATGGCATCTCTTACAAAGAAAGTGAAGAGGATGAAGCCCTGATGAATTTGTTGTTACTGATGTTGTTTGCAGAAATAAATTAGCATATTGGAAATAAAAAATTGGAATATCCCTTAGAAGCTATCAAGGAAATACAACATCCTAAAGAATCAAGGTACTTTGAGATGTGATAAGTTGCAGATAAAGAACAAGAATACAATGAAAGATTCATGGATAAGCACAAGCTCAGGGCAAGTTGCTAAAAAAGAGAAGGTTGTTGATAAGAAAATGAAGAGTATAGTGTAAGGGGGAGAAAATCCCTTTGCCATTGATGTCAAAGGGGGAGATTAAAGAGACATGGGGAGACTTGCAGTAAACAATCAACTTAGATGAGAACAAAATTATGAGATCTATGGTTGCATATACTAGAGGAGTTTCATATTGTGTTGCCATCAATGACAAAGGGGGAGTTTGTTGGAAAATTATTGTCATTGATGTAAAAGGTATACATGACTGTGACAATCATGGATTCCATTGATGTCACAGGCAGGGGGAGACAAACTGTTGGAAACAATTTTTCACAGTGTTAGTGTTGAGTTGACGAGTTACTACATATCCAATCGATGTGAATGAAGGAAGGAGGAACAAAATGACCCCGATAAAGAAGAAATTGAGGAACCAGATCTGACAGGGGGATATTTCTAAGATAAAAAAGAACTAGACCAACTAGACCAACAAGAAAAAGGAAGTGCAAGGAAACAAATAAATATAGGGTTTCCAAGTTGCAAAAATCAGATGAGCGATCAGTTGGAAGCTAAAAGAAATGTAGACCCCGACAACAATGATTCTAGTAAGGGAGTTAGAGCTAAAGTTCGACGGTGCAGAGAAATCTCAAACATGCATAGCAGTGATGAGCTTGGTAGAGGAGGTCTCTGATAATCTGATCGAAGTAAATGAACGAAATGATTTATCCCACATTCGTTGGGAAAACCGTGTTCAAACACTTTATAATGAAAAGTGCTATCACAAAAGTTTGAATGCGAGCGAAAGAGCTACGTAACCCTGCACAATGTGTCATCTTTTGAGTTGTGGGGTCCACCTTATATCGGATACCGAAGTACCATAGTGTTTTCTTGAAAATGTGTTGTTAAAAGTTTCTGGGGCCCGATACCTAGTGGGACCCAGTATATGTAATACTAGAGTACCAGAACATTTGCAAAAAATGCATTGCCAAAATTTGTGAGGACCCGATACCGAGGGGACTCGATACATGATGGGCCAGCTCGGATGCCACATCAGCAGAGCCACGTAGAGGCCACGACACCTGCCATGTCAATGCAAGGAAAAAAACCATGTCACCTAGCACATGCGTATGATAGTCCACGTGTATACTGACATATTGGATATCAGGAGATTGAAATAGAGTGCATGGAGTTAAAGTTCCAGGGGGCTAAGGGCCCAATAGACCAATTCCTCGGTGGGCCAGCTCAGGTGCCAAGTCAGGTCCACATGGAGATGATGTTAGCAGTCATGCCCGAGCCATGTGGTGGCCATGTCATCTGCCATGTCAACAACCATGTAAGAACCATGTCATCTGCCACGTTAGCGCGATGATCCGATATTGGTATATCTGATACCGGAAGATTGAGGGATCGATTGTTGAAGTTGTGGGGGTCGATACTCTAGTTTCTCGGTGCCATGGTGATCTGATATTAGAGTATTGGATACCAGAAGAACGAAGTGTGTGCACTGTGCCAAATTTTTTGGGGCCCAGGGGGCTGATACCCCAGTAGGCCAACTCAGATGCCACATTAGCACCACGTCAGAACCACGTATGAAACCAAGACAATGCCATGTATTAAGTGTTGAGTCATCATGGAATATGAACTAGAGATGGAGGAAGCGAAGATGTCATGACCAAGTCAATGCCACAGTGAGTTCTATATGTTGCATTGTAATTGGGCCACGTGTCACAAGAAGATTGGACCATGTGAGTACCAATATATCAGATATCAAAAGAATGGAAGGGCATGATTAAATGCCAGGGGTATGATATATCGGGGGCCTAGGGGGATAATACCTTGGTGGGCCCAATGCCCTAGTAAGTCGGGGGCCCAATATCCTGGTGGTTCCGATATCTTGGGAACAAGATCAATGATGGACATTTACTTTAGAGGAATATCCAACAACTACTGAGTAATGAGGTCAGTTGCATGTTGTATTAGACAGAGAACAAGAATAGATCAACGATCGAGATCAAATCAAGGTTAGATTGGATGACTGCTGAGCGTCATGGTTTCTAACATGAACAAAGAAAGGATAGCCTGAGAAATTAGAGGAAATCAAAACCAGTTTCGAAGAATCTTTTTGCAGAAGAGCCTAAGGAAATTGGAGCCGACCTCATGAGAAATATTTCTTGTTGACAAATCATTGAGTATATGCTCTACATAAATAATATTTCCCCATTTTTTTTTTAGTTTTTTAGTGTGAAAGGATGTGGATGTGCGAGGAAGTTGTGGAAGAAAAGAGAGTTGAGTATGTGAGGATTTCTGAGAGTATAAAACCTAGAGTGAATAAATGTAGTTGTCTGAAATATAAGGATGTGAGAAGGGGATGTTGTAACATCCCCACTATAATCCCTAGTTTAATTTATGCTTAATGTAGATATAATGTGTGGTTGCGTCCAAAGCGATGTATATGTGAAATGTGTTTCTATGTTTTATTAATATAATGTGATGCCAACTACTAAGGGGACATGGACAAGAGATGGGGGCTAAATTAATCCACAAGAGGGGGAAGTTTCTAGGATAATGGCCAAGAGGGGTACAAGGAGGAAATACCCATGTATATTAGTTCAACCCATTTTTCCTAAAATTGTCATTTTGTATATGAACCTTCCATTTTCTGATTGAGTGTTCCCAAAGCCAATAATTGAATACATGTAAGAGGATGGGTGTGAGTGGTCACATCCCAAAGTTATTGGGCACATGGGGGTTGAGTACAATCATCTTGGGGAAGAGTGCGAGTCAAGAAAGGTGAGCCAAAGGGAAGAAATTTGTATGGGTTGGGACAACAATTTTAGCTAGTCAAGTTTTGTGCATGAGAAGCAACAAAGAAAGAAAGAAAGAGAGCTTGAAGTTGGTGCATCCATGGAGAGCGAATTCTAGAGCAAGATGGAGCGTAATTGGAGTGAATTGGAGCTGGAAAACTAAAGAGCCAAGTTGTTCAGCCTGAAGAGTGAAATCATGTGTGAGTTGTACTAAAACAACAAGTGTTAGTTGCTTGTTTGCTGATAATTTTCCTAGCAACAGTTTCCCTTGAGTTCCCAGCTGAGAGATTCCTAGTTTGTTGTACCAGAGAGACCCTGATAAATGAATGGAATGCCCGATGAACTAATATTGGTGAAGGGGTACATTCCTTGGGTTGTGCAGGTTAAGTGGAAGAGAGTTGGTGAAAAATCAGGATAGTTGTAGGAGAATATCAGTTGGGTTGTGAGTTTTATGAGCTGTGAGTGGACTGTGAGAGACCACCCTCTTTTTTGGATTGCTAGCCTCAACTCGGGGGTGACTGGCTGTTGAGATTTGGAATAGTCGGTCTATGGTTTGGTGGAACGTCCGTCCCAAGTAGATGGTTGCATAACTCTTGTTTAAAGATAAGTGTTTTATCTTGTTGTTGTGTTATTTCATGAGTTTATTTGTTGTGCATGAACTCTGTGTATTTAGGAATGATTTATATGTTGTTGTAATGGGTTGTTTAGCTGCATTTCATGTTGATTATTAATATGCTGTAGATGCTTCTATTTTTATGGTTATAGACAGTAACCAAATCTGTTTTAAATTCATAGTTGTAAGCTACATGTAATCGACTAACAATAAAATAATTAATTTAGTTAGCAGAAATTTCTTTTTTATGTTTATTCCGCATTGTAATATCCCACAGTTGGGCTGGGGGACGTTGCAATAAAATTTTCAACACTGATCTTGGATGGGCTGAGTTAGGAGAATGCTAAAGCGGAAATTCGCAGGGAATTAATTTTTGGAGTATGTCTGCAACTTATTTATTAAATCACTGTAGTAAAATTGAGAGCAATTTCATGGGTAATGTGAAGAATCGAGCCCGTAAATTAAGTATAAGCAAATTTAGTCTCTAATTGAGCATATTTGGGCATTTAGATGGTCGAAAGTTGAAGTTACAGAGCAACCATGGCGTCCATGACAAAACTGAGGCAAAAGCCCCAATTATTGCATAATAATTCAAGACGAATTCAAAGCGCAAGAGGCAAATTTGAAGAGGGGGGAGGGTCGAATTTGTATGCAAATACCCAATTTAGCTGTATTGAGCTTAATTACAAGCTCTAATGGCGACCACATAAATAATTGCGAAATTGAGCCTCTTTGGAAAATTTTGAAAATAAGCAAAATAAAAAAAAATTGGGTATTTTTTTGTACGATGACGTCGACATGACGTGGAGGCCACGTGTCAGTTGATGTGGTAGAAGAAAGACATGTACTTCCATGATGGCAGGTACATGTTGGATGGGATGACAATTGCAAGGTGATGTGGAGCCACGTGGTAGGCCAATTGTCAGTCCCACGAAACTATGGTAAGAAGTGGAAAATTGTCTAAGTCCCAAGATGTCGTGGAGATGGTGAACATGATGAAGAATCGGGGTTATGTGAAGAAGTGAGGTAGCCTTGCAGACCTGGGGACCCGTGAAAAAATCTTGAAAATCGGCTAAGTACCAAGAGTGGATCGGTTGGATGGGGTCATAGCTATAAGAGTTGGGAAAGTGCTGTAGATCCGTTGCCCGCGGTGAGATCTGAGAAAATGACTAAGTATGGAGAATCGATTAGGTGGCCAGGAGGTCACCATGTGTCACAGATCAGACTACCAGAGAGTGAGGGATATGATGACTCATGATGTATCACAAACCTGCATAGAAAATAATGGAAAATAATCTAAGTATAAGTGCAAAGTGGTGCAACGGAACTAGAGGGTACAAATTGGAGAACGCAAAAGCCCGAAACGAAGAAAATATATGACTTAGATCCACGATGAATCCATTAAGACAGATCAATGATGGATATCTAATCAAGAAATGATTGGGCGGTTGCTGAGCATTGCTACTATGTTGCACGTGCTAATGAATATTCCTTTATTGTTTTTCCACGATAACTTTAAGCTCAGAGCTCAGATTGGAGCAAAAAAATAGTCGTTGGAAAGGTCTTGAGGAGTAGAAGGGATATTTCAACCCAAAATTTTGATTTGGGCATCAATTTTTCTTCAAAAGTGATACAAGTGAATTATGTAGCAACAAAATAGTGGAAAATGCAACTTGTAATTGTTGTAACTTTTCGCTCAAAACTCAGATTGAGGCATGAGGACATCAATTGGAAAGTTGTTTAAAAAATGAATGCATTCAAGGAATCCTACTATGGAGTAGTGCATTAATATTCTTCATAATTTAAAATGAAGAATTACTTGTAATCTAATTGATAAATATTTTGCAATATGCTTAATTCTATCAACAAATTATTGCATGCACATTCTTGCAGAATTAGAGATACATAAAAGAAGACTTTAGTTCCTACATGAGAAATAGAGACATGGAGGATGCTCAAGGGTTTTACAACCATGAAGAAGAAATTAGAGGTCTGCATACCAACATGGGTAATGCTGAGACTGAGCCTAATGGGAGAAGAGACATGCATGAGCATGTAACTATGAGAATCTTGCAAAAAGAAGTGCAAATCTATAGGGCCGATAATGAGAGGATCATGAAGGCTAAATAAGAGATACTTCAAATCCTAAATATGCTACAGAAGCAAGTTAACAAGGATTCTAGCACCAAACAAGCAACTAGTGCTAGACAAGTATCAACATCAAGATCCCATAGAAAAAGAGATGATCATGGGAATGATACGCAGTCAAGAAGCATTAGTAGACACCATCATTCTTCAAGGCATTCCATCAGAAGAACTCATGCAAGTTCAAGTCTAGGGAGCATCCCAAGTGTGTCTCCTGTTTGGAGGAAAAGGAGAAGACTTGAGGCAAACATCTTGTAGGGTGAACTGAGGAAGATTAAGTTGCCAACTTTCAATGGTGAGCATAAGAAAGGAGAATATGTTGAGGACTGGTTGTTGGGAATAAAGAAATATTTCCAGCTACATGATTACCCATCTCAGGTAGAAGATAGAATTGCCACCTACCACTTGCAAGGGGAGGAAACCATGTGGTGGGATCAACTTATGCAAACCAAGAACCTTGTTGAGAAAATAATCTCATGGAGGCAGTTCAAGGGATATTTCCAATAGAAATATTTCTCCGAGCATTACTATGAAATAAATATGAAAGAGTTCTTTGAATTCAAGTTGGGAACCATGACAATGGAGGAATATGAGAAGTGGTTCTTTGAATTTTTAAAGTATGTTGACTTCATCAAGGATGAGAAGGTCAAAATCCAAAGGTTTCTAAGTGGGTTACTCTCTTTCTACAGTGATAAGATTCAATATGATAACCCAAAGCCTTGGAGGAAACCATAAGGAGAGCAAGGCATCTGTATGAGTAGAGTAAATGAAGACCAATTTTCCAAAAATATTGGAATGACAAGATGAAGGGTAAAAAAGATCAAAGGCAGAAGGGTTTTAAGCCACCCTTTTTCAAGAATAATTCCCAAGCAAATCAACAAGGTTAAGTTGCCAAAAATGAACACACGACTATAGATTCATTTGGAAAAAGGCAAAGACAACAACCTGTGCAATGTTGGGGATGTGAGGGAAATCATCTATATAGGGATTGCCCTCACAAAGAAGAAATAATGAGGACTATCCACAACATCCAAGAGGTTGAAACAATGGAAGACATGGGCATAATCATGTCAAGGCTTTATGCAGCCTTGGATAACAAGCAAGCTAAATATCAATCTCCCATGATTGAAGTGGAAGGTAAGATCAATAATGATCCCATAGAAATTTTAATTGATTATGGAGCTAACCATAGTTAAATAAATGCTAACATTGTTGAAAGAATTCATGTGCAAAGAAGTAAGCATAAGAAATCTTGGAAAGTTCAGTTAGCCATGGGGGCTAAGAGGAAAATCAATGAGTTGGTTAAAGATTGCCCGATAGACATGAATGGACTTAGAACAAAGGTATATGTAAACATCATACCATTGGGTTCATATGATTGTATAATTGGCATGGATTGGTTGGAAAAACATCATGTTGTCCTAGACTATTATAATAAGATAATCAGATGTCTTGATGAGGAAGGGGAGAAAGTCAAGATTCAAGGCATTCCAAGAGTTGTAGATGTTAGAGAGATTTCAGCTATGGATTTGAAGAAGAGCTTCAGGAAAGGATGACAGATGTTTGCAACCCATATGGAGGAGGTAACCAAAGACAAAGTGGCAAGCAATGAAGAACATCCAGTTGAGAGATTTTGAATATTTTTTTAGAGAAATTCTGAGACTACCACCAAAAAGAGACATTGATTTCTCTATTGATTTGGTGCTAGGAGCTACCCCAATTTCTAAGACACTTTACAGAATGGGCACACCAGAACTATAAGAGTTACAGATGCATCTTGAAGAACTTTTGAAGAAGGGGTATATACGCCCAAGTGTGTCGCCTTGGGGAGCCCCGATTCTTTTTGTGAAGAAGAAGGATGGAACCTTATGACCGTGTATTGATTTCATGTAGCTTAATAATGTTACCATAAAGAATAAGTATCCTTTGCCAATAATTGATGATTTGTTTGATCAACTGAAAGGTGCAAGAATATTTTCGAAGATTGATTTGAGATCAGATTATCATCAAGTAAGGATAAAGGAAGAAGACATCGACATGACAACATTCAAAACAAGATATGGGCATTATGAATTCACGATTGTGCCATTTGGACTATCAAATGACCTAACAATTTTTATGTGCCCGATGAATGGAGTGTTCAGGGAGTACCTGGACAAGTTTGTAATTGTATTCCTAGATGATATCCTCGTCTATTATAAATCATGAGAGGAAAATGAGAAACATTTAAGAATGGTGTTGCAAGTCTTAAGAGAGCATAGATTGTATACTAAGTTAAGTAAGTGCATATTTTATCAAAAGAAGATTCACTACTTGGGGCATATAATATCAACAATAGGGATAGAAGTTGATCCTGAGAAGATAGAGGCCATTAGAGGATGGCCAGTGTCAAAGAATGTGATATAGGTCAGATCATTCATGGGTCTTGCCGATTATTACTGAAGATTCATAAAAGGATTCTCAAATATTACAAGTCCAATCACTTCTTTGCAAAAGAAGGGAGTGAAATTTGAATGGACTTCCAAGTGTGAAGAGAGTTTTCAACAGTTGAAGGGAATATTAACAAGTGCACCAATCTTGAATATTGCATATCCAAACGAAGATTTTGTTGTGTGCACTGATGTATGCAAGTAAGGACTCGGTGGATTTCTTAGTCAAAGGGACCATGTGGTATGCTATGAGTCCAAAAAATTAAAAGAGCATGGGAGGAATTATGCTAGACATGACTTGGAGTTAGCAACGATTGTACATGCATTGAAAATGTGGAGGCATTACCTTATGGGTAAGAAATTCGAGCTAAGGACAAACCACTGTGGTTTGAAGCATTTGTTTGGAAAACCAACACTAAATGCCAGAAAACTAGATGGCTAGAATTTCCGAGTGAATATTAATTCGAAATTAAGCATATAAAGGGTAAGGAAAATCAAGTGGTTGATGCACTCAGCAGGAGAGCTCATGAAGTGCATGTTGCAGCCATCAACATGTAGAGGACAGATCTAAAAGACAAAATTATTGCATCAAAAAATTTAGATCAACACTATGTGAAAATAAAAGAGACATTACAACAAGGTAATTTTCAACAGAAATTGAATTATTATGAGCTGAAAGAAGACAAAATTCTCATGTATAAAGGTAAGGTGTATGTGCCGAATTCCAGTGAGTTGAAAAATGCATTTATGAGGGAAATGCATAATGTGCCATATGTTGGGCACCCAGGATATCATAAGACAACTGCGGCAGGAAGAAACCAATATTTTTGGCTAGGAATGAAGAAGGAAGTGGTTAATTACATAGCCATGTTACGAGGAAAATCTCTTTATGGCTAGGGGTAAACCACAACAAACGAAATGATTGCATAAATCAACTCTAATATTAGGTATGCTATATAAACAAATATGCTAACAAGACAATATAAAGAGCCTACCTCATCCGTACGTTCTATGAAGTCCACCGTTGAGCACTTGACTCAAAGAAATACACCTGCAACTTGTCCTCAACAACCAAGAAACACAAGCATATGGTGATAATATATAAAGTTAGCACATTCAATAGCATAATACATCAACATTCATAACAAATATGCCCACGGAATAACAATTCAAATATTTGCAAGACATTAATTGGACGATAAAAGAGTTTTTCTATTAAAATGTAATCTGCAGAAGTGAATGAATTACAAACTTCTGTGACGGAACAGTTCAAAACCAAGAAACTAAGTCCCTTCCAGTTGGGCCTCCACCACTTCAATCCTCCACCGAAGGCAAGCTCATATAAGAGAGACAATGAGGTTCTCAATCAAGTAGGGAAGAGCTTGGGGGTTGAACAATGTGTTCAAACTTAAAAGGACAAAGGGATGCAAACTCAATATGAAGTGAATAATTTTTCCAAAGTAACTTTGCTCTCAAAGTTGAATTCTTCTCTCCTTTTTTCCATAGCTCGGATATGGCCCATTTATAGCCTTCGAGTGGAACTGAAGGGTCGATTCAGAACGTTTCTAGTATATGGAAGGTCAAGGATCATGGATCTCGTGACATGAGATGGAAACCTGAGACCATTTTTTAATTTTGGGCACAATACACGATGTAAACGGGCTAAAGTGGTGAAACCTATGTATACACATGCTGTATAGTATTTACAACGCGTATATGTGGAAAAATATTGTTTTAAGCTATGGGATTTGCAAAAAGGGACTTCAAGTCTGCATAGGGAAATGGAAAAAGGCCTTTTGAGCAAATTTTCATAATGTGAGGCAAATCTTGCTATAACAGATGCCCCCTAATGTGTGAGGTCAAAGGAGTATCTGTGATGGCCGAAATACATTATAATGAAGTGGAGTAATGGAGACACAGATGGAAAGACTAGTTTCTCATGAGGATATTACAATTTGTATTGACTTTGCACACATGGCTACCAATTTGAATTACACTACATATCCATGTGAAAATACACCAAACAACTGTTCATGGCCATGAATAAGGTCCAATAAAACCATTCTCAAAATCAATCTGAAGATATCTGTATACAATGGAGTACAATCTGATCCCCATGATCACTGAAGTCACATAGGTATTGGTCCAATGAGAGATAGCAACAGCTCAGGAAAGCTGCGACTATGAATTGATGTCTTCAAGTCTTCTACACATTCTGCCAAAGGTGCAAGTCTATATCATGTGAATAAAGGAGTTGAGGTCGAATACAATGAGAATTTGTTTGATTACTGGTCATTAAGGTATATTGTTAACAAACACGATACAACCTACCGATAATGAAAGTAGGTATCAAGGCACTGATTACATTCTTACAAGTGTGAATAAAGGTGTCGGGGTCGAACACTTGAAGAATCCATCGATCATGAGACATTGATGTATTCCCAATTGTCGATGGCGGGAGAAACTGCCACTAATGACTGTAAGCCCCTAGGTACTCATATGACTCTAGGTCTTGTTTCCAGAATAGATGAGTTGAAGTCGATGGAAGGAGACCTGATGAAAGGAGAGCATTGAGGCATCTCTCATCATTCAACACGAGGTACAAAGTAGGAGATTGATGATTTGGAGGAAATCAAACAACTAACATGTTCACGAACCAACGAACCTGTGCGTATTTCACGTGTGCCAGATACAAGTGGTACATGAAAAATACCCTCTGAATAATAGCCAATAAGGAAAACTACTAACAAAGGCGAGGAAACCACCAATAAGGATAATGGCATCCAAGACATTGCACAAATCCCGATGTGTGAATAAATTTCTTGCCGTCGAACACAAGGGAAACCACCCAGTCAACGACCAATGGTGAAATGTTGATTTCTAGGTTCAAGGTTACCTACCAATGATGGAATTAGGACTAGGGTGCACGACAGGACTACATTTTCATGTAATTCTGAAACAGACTGAGGGTATGGCCGACATGCAAAGTTAAGAGTTCTGAGGAATGGCCGACATAGGTTGATATACATCCTTTGAACAAGAGCATGAGACATATGGACACCTCTGGCAGCATAGACTCGATGATGAAACTTTGTGATGCAAGAGGCATCAATCAAATTTTCCATAGGGACTAGAAGAGTAACTAGTTGGGGGAGTAAACTCTATGTAACGAGCTCAACTTCCTAAGGTCATGCTAAACCCAAAATTTTGATGACAAGTGGACTCAAAAATTTTGTGCTCTGTTCAAAGGCGACACGACTGCTGCTAATATAAGATAATATTCTTTTCCCGCCCATCATTTTATATTTTTTCATAGTCAAATGAATGCTATGATACAGAGGAGGAAACGAGTGTCGCAAGTAAGCAACTAGTTCCAACAGTGGAACATACCTATGCTCAATGCAAGGAGGTGCATGTGGGAGATGAACACCCGGGGGAATGTTTCCTCTTAGGTATAGGGTGTCAAGCTGCAAAGGATATAAACAAGGCTCTTCTTTCTTGATGATGCAAATTGCCGAGGTGAAAGGCTTATAACGCAAAAGCAAGAACCGACAATAGGCTCAATACTACAAGTAAGAGAATGAGATGCAATTACAACTTAACGCCAAAAAATGTCCTTTTTTGTAATCTTAGTCTACTTGGTTTGAAAAAGGGGTAAACTTACACAAAATAGATTTCCTTTCAAATCCAATTTACGAGTGTGAAAGAGACAAGTTCACTCAACAATATTTTCGCTTTTTGGGATAGTCGGAAAATAGCTTAAATCAGACTTGTTGGGAGTCCTCTAGGTATAGGTCAGCATGTTTATGAGTGATAAATGAGGTTCAAACATAAATTCATGTATTAACTATAAGGGAGTCCCGATCCTACAGACAAAAATATTTGTATCGGCATTGAATGAAGCAGGGGATTTAACTATGGTACCCATGTTTGGTAAGTCTCTACCATTCGATAACGACACTTCTAGTTGCAGATAGAAGGTTTTGTATCACTATTAAATGGGTTCATACCTAAGGCATATGAGCTGCAATCATAGGATGATGCAAGTGTGCATGATGGATTGGGTACCTATCCTATATGTTGGGTGACGAAAATACCTATCCAAAGTTACGAACGAGCGACATGGCGCTAAAAAAATGCAAGAATCCTTGGATAAAACCACCAAAAACACCAAAACCAACTCCATCCACTGTCGTAGTAGTCCATTAGGCCAAAATATTGTATGAAACTATGTAAAGTGGGTAAAAATTTGCTATAAATAGTAAAAAAAACCAATTTTACTATACCATTTGTACTTTTTACCCAAATAGTGTATTTTGGACCAAATTGCCTCCGAATTTCAACTGCTGATTGCGAGAGCTACGAGCGACAAAATCAACAACCTTCTAGACCAGGTAATTCATCTTGCTCCCCTCTTTCTTTCTATTGGATTAAAATTTGTAATTAGGCCTCCTTTTTAAAGTTTTTTTAGGGCGAAACTTAGAAACTAAGGTGTACGTGGGCTACAAATCATCGAGTTGCGTCTACACATACCTATACATGACTGTTTTCAAAACAACCAGCGTAAGCAACCCTATACATGAATGTGTACACTAAATCTTGCAGACATATCCATGGATAAGGTTTTATAAATGTTGCTAACTTAAAAATTTGTTTGAATCTTGTAGGATGGTGCTAGAGTGGAGAGAAAAAGAGCATGAAGAGGTGGATGCTGCAGTGGAGAGAGACCCCAAGGCCCAGATGGCCTTAAAAATATGTGGGCTATACAAGGTTTGGGCTTTCAAAGGTACGAGGGCTCAAGTGAGACTGCTTCAGCTGCTTGTGAACTACTGGGATTCAAATACTGAGACCTTCAACCTTGATGGACAACCATTGAGGATTGAAGTTGAGGAAATCTACTTCTTGATGGGATTGTCGTGCTGGGGTGAGGTGGTCAACCTCAAAGCTCGGGGAGCTGGGAGCGGCATGAAAATAGAGGATTACATAGCCAATCATTACATTACAGGGACCGAGAAGGTAGGGAGCTAACTCCCAATCAGAGCGATCAACAATTTGAGTCTCAATATTGTTGTCCTAGTGTTGGCATAGATCACAGGGTCGACCTCTTTGAACCAGGAATCGAGGCCACTTATGTTCTATTCAGTGGAGTGCTTGCGACCCACGGTTTATGACTGGTGCACCTCACTATTGGCCAACATGAAGAGCCAACTGACAGACTGCAAAATGGGTAGAAAGAGAAATTTTAGGTTTGCGTCTATCCTTTGTAGTTTTTTCTTCGAGCAGGTTCCAGGCTTGGGCCCTAGAGTTGAGATTGTTCCGCATGGACCTCACGATCTAGCCATGACACGGTGCATCGAGTTGATGAGGCGGCAGGGGGCTGGTAGGGTGCCAACACCCTACAATGATGAGTTTTTCTTTTGGTGGAGTCAATAGGTGATGGCTCTGGAGGACTACCCTTACGCAAGTATTGACTTCAGAGGAGATCCGAACATGCCATTACCACTAGGTTCCGCCTACAGAGACATAGGTATGCCAAAGTTGTTTGAATATTTCATTTTTTTGTATTTTTTCATAAGAAAACAAAAATATTTTTGGACGATGTCAAGTACTAACTAAACATGTGTGTGATGCAGACGTGGGTCCACGATGATTGGATGAACTTCCACAACACCGGCGGAGGCATATGGGGGATGAGGCAACGGGAGGAGATGCTGATAGAGTGCTTCAAAACATGCAAGGAAACCTATCTCGTTTGATGTAGATGATTCCCATGGTTCAGATGGAGGATCTGCTGGAGGCGATGCAGGGGCAGGTGGTTGGTGTGCCCCATGATTGGGTACGACTCTTTCGACATCTTGCAAATGCCATAGCATGTTATCATAACACACATACGACGCGACAGGTATAGATGTCATTACTATTGTATGATCAGTCGTATATGTATTTTGAGGGTGTCAGCCACAATTTTGTACTATAACATCATATTTTTTGGAGATATGAAATATATATAAAAACATTGATCTTCGGCTTTACTTATGTTACAATGTGCACATTGATGAAATTGTTTTCTCTGCTTTAGTTATGTGACAAATGCCAATCTAAAAAGAAATTAGCATATGCATCAGATACATAATTAGAACTTCTAGGTGTGTGATGATAAGTAATCAAATCAAAATGTCGTTGTAAAAGTCATACCTGTAATAATTGTTAGAGTAGAGTAGGGTCTCGCACACAGTTACTGCTGTTCAACTGAGATACTACTAACCGACAGTCCAGGAGAACTTCTAACGAGTGAATACCATGTGAAATGTCATCGTGTAAAAGTTCTATAACAACGCTATACTCGACCACATTATTCATGGATGGCCCTAGGCAAACACCACTTGAAGACACCAGTAGACCCTCAGGTGAGTAAACAACCCAAGCGGCGGAATCCAAGTTCCGTGTATGACAACTGGCCTCATCTGCAAATCCTAAGTAGACCGAAGACTCCGTTGACATCTGCCAACCAAGGGAAAACTTGATAAGAAAGTTGAAGATAAAAACAAAGGGAAAAGATATATACACTAAAATACATTAGTATACAAAGAGTTATGCCCAATCTTGGGGCTCAAGCCTAATATCTTTTCAAATAGATCCCATTCCTGGGCTCAACCAACATTTTCCCTTCATAATCTTCTAATTCATAGGCTCCTTTATCTAAGACGCGTCGCACGATATAGGGACCGTGCCACATGGGTTTGAACTTGCCTTCCCCCAGTGGTTCTTTGACTTGATCATATAGAAGGACCAAGTCACCCTCAACATACTATCGAGGATAGAAAAAATTATCATATTGGACCTTGACACGTCTTTTATTCTCTTTGATAACCATGGAGGTGTCTCGACGATGCTCATCTAGACTCTCTAGGTGTACAAGGCGTTGTTCGAGATCAAAAGTGTCAGGTAGAAGTGCAACTGCCAATATAAGAGAAGGGATTTCACATTCAATAGGTAAGATCGACTCCACATCATGCACTAATTGGAAAGGGGAAAAATCGATGGAAGTATTAACCGAGGTTTGGTATGCCCAAAGCGCTGGATAAAGCATGATATGCCAGTCAGATTTTCTCTGGCTGATAGTTTTCTGCAAAAAGGTCTTGAGACACTTGTTCACGGCTTATACTTGTCCATTTTACTGGGAGTAGTAAGGGGAAGAATGACCATGTCTAAACCCCAGTTTTGATGCTAATTCTTCCATCATTTCATTCTGAAAGTGACTGGCATGATAAGTGACAATACCACTTAGGATTCCGAACCTGGCTATAATTTGATTGAATACGAAGAAGGCAACAATATTACCATTGGATTTAACTGTAGGCATGGCCTTAGCCCACTTATTAAATTAATCTACGACCACGATAATGTGTTGATGCTTCCCAGCCAAAGTTGGGTTGCAATCCACAAAATCTACCTCCGGAGCCGACATCGCAAAAGGGGTTTGACCCAGATCCTCGACAATAGAGTAATTCTAGGAGGCTCTAGCATTAAGATTGTGGGTAGAGCGATTTAATACTTCTTTCAAAATAGGAGGCGAGGGATTTGTTTTTTCAATCTATAAAGGTGTCTCTAGAGGAAGGGAAGACTCTAGACCAGGTACAACCTGCGAAGAACTGTAATCGCGAGACCGAGTGGCTACATTAACTTCAGATTTAACCATATTGAGGCATAAACAGTCACCGTCCTGCGTCGATGGGTTTTGACTCCCACTCACTGCATTTTCGACATTCGAGGAGCTCAAGGCCATGTGCTGATTATGTGGAAAAGGATTAGTCATAACATCAGGAGGTAGCGATAAGCCTCGCAGCTTCTGCAAGTTTGGGGCATAAGTGGTTAAGGTGATCGTCTGTACAAATCTTGCATGGAAACTTCACCTTCCGCCTTTCTTTCGTGCCCTCACCAACATTATTATCCAACTTCTCATTATTACCATTGTCCTTGGGTTTATTATTATTCTTCCCACCCCTATGATTATTATCACGTCCTTTCTTTTTATTCCCTCCTGATTGTTGGTTACCATTTGGGTTGGTCGATGATTGCACAGAATGTGCATCCGCCGACTGAGTGGGAGTGGAGGACACAAACAAATATGGCCCTCCTACAGACTGGTTTAGAGACAAATCTTTCAAATGGCTTGTCACCGAGTCTGCATATTTCACATTAGCAGAGCCTACAATGCCAACAACATGAGGCCCGAGATTTTGTCTAGGGTCATAGTTTGACCTTGGTGTGTCTAGAAGAATCTCGTATAACATCCTAGATTGAGCATATATGAGATCTAACTGTTGGGATATAAAAATTGCTTCTTCCTTAGATGCAACCCCATATGTAGAAACATCCTTCGAAATATAAGACTGTAGAGACTTAAGGAACAACTCTAGTAGGAATTCTAGGGGTATGTAGGCCTTGATCAACCTCTTCCATCTACGCCACTCCTAGATGTGATCCGAGATATGAGTGGATTTATCCTGATGGAATGCCAAGAGAAGTTCTATGCTCGCATTGTAACGTACTGGCAATTGGAATTGGTTGAGGAAGACTAAAACCATTTGATTAAAATTTCCGTATGTCCCCCTCCATAGCTCGATATACCATTTTGCGAAGAACCCTGTGAGGGTGTGTTGAAACAATATTAACCGAATAGAATCATCGTTAAGGTATTTCGAAGAGCACTAAAGGTGAAAAGTAGTGACATGATCACCAGGATCCTCACTAGTTTTGCCTTCAAATTTTGGAATATCCGAAGGAAGCTTGGTGGGGATGAGGGGTCATGTCGAATCATGACACACATGGTCATTCATTAACTTAGACAAGTCTGGTAGATTGAACGTGGCCAGAAAAGGGAGACAAGATTGCGGCATCTAGCCCCAAGCTCCCTAGAAAGATAGTTGTTGGGGAATCACATTCCATCTAGGGTTCTGGTAAGCACCATGGCCCTATCTGGGATTGTAATACCCTCCTCTGAGCTGATTCATGAGGGGTTGGTTGGGTATCATTCCAGTAGGAATGTTATGATGAGGGTTGTAAAAACTGCCCCCAACTAGAGTGGCTCCAGGTTGGGGGTTTCCCAAGGTATGAAACTGAACTCCTCCAGGTGTGAATCCGGAGGATAAAGGTGGATTCGTCATGCCAAACGTGTTGGTTGAAATTGGTACATAGGAGGTGGTTGTAAAGGATGGATCATAAGCAATAGCTTATCCTTCAGGTTGGTTACTCCATCTAGAAGCATTAGGACCAGGATTAGACCTGAGGTTAATAGGAGGAAGGCCTCCGACTGTAGGATTCATTTGTGGGACATGAGCACCACCAAACAAAAATGGAGTATGTGGAGTAGCCATGCCCCTAAGTCCAATACTTGTATTTAGACTAGACATTGGGATGGAGGATGAAAATTGCAATGTGAAATTCGACATACCATAAGAAAAAAGGCTAGAGGCCATAGGGATGGACTAAATATTGTAGCCCGACGAGTGACAAAGGGACCCAAAAGGGTTCGTGGCTATAGGTTGAGTATTCACTATAGGACGGACATGAGTGATGATGGGAACCTCTGACACTACAACCATTGTGTTTGAGGGTGTCGATGGAGTACCGTTAACTATAGTAGGTATGGGAGTTGAAGGACTCCTAATATCTTTCTGACTCGATTCAGTACACATCCTTGTATGATCACAAGTCTAGTATGTGGAGGTGTGTATACCACGTTTGATAACTTTATGCCTTTTAGAAGGAAAAGACTCAAAATGCGGTGGTAATTGTAACAAGCGGCGAGACTTGTGGGGAAGCTGGTTTGGCTCCATGATGACTCAAGACTTGAGATATAAAAACAAATCCTAAGGCCAACTAGTAATCAAGGAGCACACCAAAATAAAATAAACAAAAGGCCAATATGCACACAAACATGATAAAGTGGCTAAAAAGGTGCCTCCCTCCATAAAGTAGGTATGCCTCACCCAAGAGGGGCCTGAGACTCATTACAAAAGATCAAAGGTATCAAAATCAATTATAAGGGCCCTCGTGGGATTAACAACTAGTCGGTCAGATTCCCTTGGAGAGGTAATCCTCCATAAAGGTTGTGTGTTGTCTGACCCTTATCTGACCCAGGGTACCTGCAGAATAACCCCTCCAAGTAACCTATGTGGTACCTATGTCAAGCAACTAAGCAACCACGATATAATCGATGCACAAGAGAACAATCGTAAGTCAGGTCTACCGTATGGGTAGGGTAACAAAGCCTAAAACCTCGAAAGCACTGCCTCTCATAGAGGTAAAGGTACTAGCAAGATCCCTATATACAAATAGATCCCCACAAATATATCTGACGCTAAGAAGGTATTGGGGGGATATCCCCTCAACCAACTTCACGCGACCTTGTGCTTAACTCGGGTGTAAGCGGAGCCTCCCGACGTCAGCAATTATACAATGGATTTCACCACTCCCTTAGTCAGACACATATGTTGATTTAATAGCCTTGGAGAAGTTTAGTCACAAAATCCTATTCCAAGGCTCTAAATCCTAAGCTAGTTTGTGCACCCTAGAAAATAAAATTGTTTCTAATCAATTTTAAATTATCAACATTTCTTTTAGTGGCCTTTCTTACTAAAAAAAGGTGCAGTCGTGAAACTAATGATGTTATGATTCAAGAAGTAAAATAAATGAATATGAATAAAATGCAAAGTCCTAACTTCAATTCCCAATAAATGATAAACTTTTCAAATGCAATTTTCAATTTAGTTCTGCAATTCCAAATAAGATGCAATCTTTCTATACATGTACTAACATCAATGATAAGAACCCAAAAGATCAAATGCCAACAATGCAAAATGATTAATATTTTTGTATTTTCAATATATAAAAAAATGAAAATGCAAGGACTGAACAACAACTTGATATAAAGATTCTACTGTATGTAAACAAAGACACACCAAGTAGGATATCAATAAACAAATACCCAACCCAAGATGCAAGGACAATAAATGAAAAGGATGACGAGAAAGGCACCACCAGAAAATTCAACCAAAGAAAGGTTTTCTATCCTTCCACAGAAACTTAATAGTCATAACAGAGACCCAAGAGGATTCAACAACCATCAAAACTTACCCAACAAACATCAAACTCATAAACCAAGAAAAAAAGGATGATGTACGTGACTGTTCAAGAGAAAACAATGTATATACGCTTCTTGAAGAAGGAAAACATGCGTATGTACGCGACTATCAGGTAAAAACCCGCGTATATGTGTTAAAACACTGCCAGGCTAAGGATAAGGCTAAGAAACTTAGACTCAAAATGAACAAAGGATGTCAAGCAATTAGACGACAAGAAATTCAATATAAACGAGAGAAATCAAAGGAGAAAAACACTCCAAAACCCCCAAAAGAAGATTATATCCCCAATATGGTCTCTAATTCTATTACGAGGAAAATCTCTCTATGGCTAGGGGTAAACCACAACAGACGGAATGACTGCAAAAATTAACTCTAATCTCAAGTATGCTATATAAACAAATATGCGAACAAGACAAGATAAAAGAGCCTACCTTGTCCAGATGTTCGATGAAGTCCACCGTTGAGCACTTGACTCAAAGCAATACACCTGCAACTTGTCCTCAACAACCAAGAAACGCAAGCATATGGTGATAATACATAAAGTTAGCACATTCAATAGCATAATCTATCAACATTCATAACAAATATGCCCATGGAATAACAATTCAAATATTTGCAAGGCATTAATTGGATGAGAAAATAGTATTTCTATTAAAATGTAATCAATAGAAGTGAATGAATTACAAACTTTCGTGCCAACATGATTCAGAACCGAGAAACTAAGTCCCTTCCAGTTGGGCCTCTTCCACTTCAATCCTCCACCAAAGGCAAACTCATATAAGAGAGACAATGAGGTTCTCAATCAAGTAGGGAAGAGCGTGGGGGCTGGACAATGTGTTCAGACTTAAAAGTACAAAGGGATGCAAACTCAATATGAATTGAATAATTTCTCCATAGTAACTTTGCTCTCAAAGTTGAATTCTTCTCTCATTTTTCCCATAGCCCGGATATGGCCCATTTATAGCCTTCAAGTGGAACTGAAGGGTTGAGTCAGAATGTTTCTAGTATATGGAAGGTCAAGGATCATGGATCTCATGACGTGACATGCAAACCCGACACCATTTTTTAATTTTGGGCACAAAACCCGATGTACGTGGGCTGTAGTGGTGCAACCTGCGTATACACATGCTGTATAGTAGTTAGGGCACGTATAGGTGGAAAAATATTGTTTTTAGCTATGGGATTTGCAAAAAAGGACTTCAAGTCTGCATAGGGAAATGGAAAAAGTTCTTCTAAGCAAATTTGCATAAGGTGAGGAAAATCTTGCTATAACAAGCCAGATGTCTAGAATGCCAAAAAGTGAAGACAAAGCATAGACATCCCGCAGGTTTGCTACAACCATTTCCCATTCCAGAATGGCAGTGGGAAGTTGTCATGATCTGTTTTATTACTATGCTGCCCATAACAGTGAAGCAACTTGATTCCATCATGGTGGTGGTGGAAAAATTGACTAAAGCAACACATTTTATTTCGGTAAAGACTACACACAAGGCAACAAATATTGCATATATCTACATGAAATAAGTTGCTAGGCTACATGGGGTGCCTAAAGAAATAGTTTCAGATAGAGATCCAAATTTTCCTTCGAATTTTTGGAAAGGTTTTTTCAAAGGCTTTGGAACAAATCTAAATCTTAGTACATCGTATCGTCCAGAGTCAGATGGGCAAACAAAAAGGACTAACAAGATAATTGAGGACATGCTTAGAATGTATGTGATGGAAAAACCGTCGAACTGGGAAGATTATCTTCATTTAGTTGAATTTTCCTACAACAATGGGTATCAAGCCACATTGAAAATGAGTCCATTTGAGGCATTGTATGGCATAAAATGTAACAGACTCGTGAGTTTGGATAATCCAGTAGACAAAGAAGTTGTTGGGCCAGAATTGTTAAAGGAAATGGAAGAGAAGATGGTAAAGATAAAGCATAATTTAAAGGCTACCCAGGATAGGAAGAAAAGTTATGTAGATAGGAACACGGTTTTTAGAGACTTTAAAGTGGGAGAACATGTGTTTTTGAAAGTGAAGGAAAAGAGAAGTTCACTAAGATTAAGAAGCCGCCCAAAGTTGGCAGCAAGATATTGTGGGCCTTTTGAAATATTAGAAAAGACAGGGCGAATTGCATACATGTTATCATTTCCTGCATCCATGAGAGTGCAAAATGTATTTCATGTGTCATTGTTAAATAAATATGTGCTTTATCCTAACCAAATAATTGATTGGAATGTGATCCAAGTGGAGCACGAAGGGGATTTTCGGGTCGAACCAGTATGTATCCTGGATCAAAAAGTCAAAGTGATCAGGAACAAAGCCATAGGGCTGGTAAAGGTTCAATGGAGCTGATACGATCCTGAAGATGCTATATTGGAGCATGAGGAAATCATGTGGGAAAAATACCTGCAAATTTTTGACAATTTTGAAGAAGACAAATGAAATACTCCATTTTGAGCATCTAGAGTTCCAGAACCACATCTTAGAGTCCTAGCCAACTGCGTTGGGGACCTTGATAAACAAATGGCTCATTCCTTGAGTTTTCCTTGATAAACATATGGTATATCCTTTGGGTTATCCCTGATAAATGAATGGTGCATTCCTTGGGTCGACGAGTTGAGAGGAACATGCGATTTTGGTTGGAGCTGCT
>SNQJ01S0097944.1:0-11047 GCA_010110895.2 Picea sitchensis | reverse complement strand
AACATTTTTTAGAGTGCAAAATTTGAGGACAGGTTAAAGGTTTGCACTCTAAAAAATGTTTCAACTCAAGAAATTTGATTCCTCTAGAATCTTGTTAAATATTGGGTTAAGATGGATCTATGCTGATTTAATACATTAATATTAAAGTATTAAAAAATATATTAACATTATTAAATATATTAATGTATTATTAAATATTGATAAGATAAAATATATTAATATATTATTATTTTTTTAATGTGTTATGTTACATCAACATCTCCCCATACATACCTATAGAGGTACTCTACGCAATTAAGGATACTCTCTCTAATTTGTCTTCTAATTTATCTTTGAATAAAAAAAATCAAGGAGATCCAAATTATTTTAAAATAATGTATACACTTGATATCAACAAGTTTCCTACATTCTGGTCCTTGGGATGGCTTCAGAGTTTAAGGGAGGAAAACCCTCGTTCAGTCCAAAACAACTCACTACTTGATCGAATCAATCCATTGCGCAACAAACCCTCTGCCATGGCCAGACGCAGACAGTCTCCTGCCTAACAGGTTGGAATACATTCAAAAGAGGGGGGGGAACCCCCCTTGTACAACAACATCAAAGCCAATGATCAATTAGGGACAAGGGAAAAACGCCCATCATTTGAGCCACCACTGTATCGTCATGACCAACTTCTCGCCAGAGAACAAGTACTCAATAAGGAAATGGATGTGGACGCAAGTACGTCCCATCCAAAAGCACCTCACAGATGGGAGCACAAAAAATTCATCCCACAAACAGACAAGATGTCGAGATACCTCATAAGTTCAACAACAGTTGGGAAACACACACAATTTATGAGCGAGCATGCCCTCATTGGCAAATTTCTGGGCCTGTGGCCATCTGAACGGGATCTGAACAGGTGAATAAAGAACTGGTTGAACCCGAAAGGGGACTATGTAGTCCAACTCAGCTCCAAGGGATTTTTCATAATCATTTTGTACAACACAAAAGACAGAGACCGAATCTTTGAGAATGGGTCGTATTTTTACAACTCAGCAGGGTTATTCCTATGTTTTTGGATGGAGAGATTCAACCCAGACAAGGAAAACTTCACAATGGCCCCCGTCTGGATCTGCCTCTACTCTTTACTAGAAGAGTTCTAGCTGGACGGGATTCTCATGGGAATAGGAAATATAGTTGGCCAATATGTCAAAAACTTAGAAGCTACAAAGTAGAGGAAATACACCTCATATGCCCAAATCTACGTTTACATGAACATCTCCAAGGCCCTAATGGGAGCAGTAATGCTGGAATATAAGGACAAAGACTGGCAACAAACACTGGACTATGAACACATCCCTTTCCGCTACAGAAAATGTCATGAACATGGTCACCTCTTTAGAGATTTCCATCTGAAAAAGAAAGATACCAAAGTAGGTGACACCACACAGTGAGATGGCTTCACCACTGTCACGACCAGAAAGAAAAATCCTACGAGGAGGTGGGTAACCTCATGATCAACTCAGGGCAGATTCACAAGCTCTCAGAGGGATACCTCCACCCAACCCCACCCTCTTAATTATGAATATCATCACCTGGAACATTAGAGGACTCAATAGTTGATCCAAAAAAATGATCCTCTGAAACTGCATCAAAGCAGAGAACTCAGATATTCTAATGTTACAGGAAACAAAATGTGTAGGGGAAAAGATGAAACCATCTTCCAACGCATTTGGAGAGGATGTCAATTTATTCTAACAGACTCCATAGGGGCCTTAGGGGGTCTGGCCATTTTATGGAAGCCTTGCAATGTCTCTTTGAGCAGATATTTTGCTACCATAGGCACAATAACGACCCACTTTGAGATCACAGGCTCAAACCAGATGGGGACTATCACAAATGTTTAGGGACTCGAAAGTCAATAGGAAAAATAAAAACTTCTGGAACGACTAATTTTCATCAAAACCTTGCTGACCACTTCCAACTGGATCTTAGGAGGCAATTTCAACATGATCTTTTTGCTTGAAGAAAAAACAGGAGGGGGCAAATGACTCGAACAATATAGCCTTAAGTTCAAAACCCTCATTGACCAGTTAAAGCTAGTAGACGTTGAAAATAACAATGGCACCTTCACCTGGTCCAACTGTAGGTTAGGAAATTAGCATATTGCTTGTCGTCTGGATTGTTTCCTCACGGTTGAAGAACTCATGGAAGAAGCCCCTTACATGGAAAGTCTCATTCTCCCAAAAGAAAGGTCAGACCATTGGCCAATTGCCTTCAACATAGAAACAGGGGGAACAACCAAATACAAACCCTTTCGGTTTGAGAAATTCTAGCTCTCACACCCGGACTGTCACCAGCTTGCAAACACCTGATGGGCTCAGGCAGAAATAGATCATGGCACAAGCATGTACAAATTTCAGCAACGCGTCAAAAATTTCAAGCAGTCATTGAAACTCTGCAACAAGAAGACCTTTGGCAACATATTCCAAAGTATGAAGCACATAGAGAGAAAATTGATGGAGATACAAAAAACCTTCATCTCAGGAACTCGAACTATTGAACTAATGAAAGAGGAGGAGGAGCTTCAAGTGCAGCTGGGAGAGAGAAAAAGGCAAGAGGAAATCTTGTGGAGACAGAAGTCCAGGGTTCAATGGCTCCAAGAGGGGGGAAAAAACACAAAATTTTTCCACAAAGCAATGGTACACCATACATATATTAACAGAATCACTCAGCTGGAGGATGGCCAGGGTAATCCAATCCGAGAGCATACCCAAATAGAAGTAGTGCTCAACAATTACTACCGAGATATCCTAATGGAAGCTAAGGAGGATAGGATTGCAGCCATCAAACGAGTAACCAGGAATATACCTTCTATGGTGACTCACGAACAAAACACAACCCTCATACGACCTATCACCCAAGAGGAAGTAGATCAAGCCGCAAAAACCATGCCCCTAGGGAAGGCCCTAGGTCCGGATGGTTTCACCACCGACTTCTTCCACCATTGTTGGGATCTAGTAAGAAAAGAAGCGTGGGAGGTTGTTGAGGAATCACGCACCTCAGGCCAAGTCCTTTCTTCCTTCAACGTGACCTTTCTCACCCTCATCCGAAAAGAGGAATGGGACACAAATGCCAAACAGTTCAGACCTATTTCTCTCTGCAACGTGATCTACAAAATCATAACAAAAGTGGTAGCAAATGGCCTCAAGCCCATTATGACCTTCGTCATTTCCAAGGAACAAGCAGGATACGTGGAGGGAAGACAAATCATGGACACTGTCATTGTTTCTCACGAGGTCATCCATTCTCTCAAGTCAACAAAAACTCTAGGTATCTTAATCAAACTCGATCTTTGAAAGGCTTTCAACAAAGCAAGTTGGCAGTACCTTCGGGCCATCTTAGATTCCTTTGGCTTTGATCAACACTGGGTGAATTGGATCTTAAACCTTACCTCCTCTGTCTTCTTCTCAATCCTATTGAATGGGGTTCCTTCCCAGCCTTTCTCTCCATCTCGAGGTATCAGAGAAGGCGACCCTCTTTCACCCTTCTTGTTTGTGCTTATGGCAGAAGGTGTAGGACGCTACATGAAAGTGGCAGTCATAGAGGGATCTCTCAAAGGTCTACCTAGAGAAATCCAAAATTTACTTCTTCAACACTCCGATAACAGTCCAGTTTCATATCTCCAGACTCCTGGGAATACCCAAGAGCTCCTTTCCATCCAACTACCTCGGCATACCTCTCACGGGGGCAGCAGCAAGATCCATCTCCTGGGACAACCTTCTTCTATCCATCTCCAACGTATTGAACAAGGTTTGGAGCCCTGCACTCTGCCCCAAGGTGTCTACCTTCCTTTGGCTAGTCACACACATCAGAGTCCTAACCTAGGACAACCTCAGGAAAAGAGGCTTCATCAACCCCTCAATATGCATCTTATGCCACTAGCATGGGGAAGCCAAAGAGCATATTTTCCACAGATGTCCCTTCAGTCAGAGGATTTGGGACCAAGGAGCTCAAATAATGCGTCGAGCCAATAAAAAAAGGAGCAACATTAGTGATACAATTGAAAATTGGGACTCGATCACCTACAACAATCCTCTATTGACTCACATCTGGCAACTTCTCCCAGGATTCATTCTTTGGAAAATATGGAAAGAAGGAAATAAAGGAATATTTCATTCCAAAGCCTCCACACCGGACACATCTTGGGAAAAAATAGTTTCATTGGTCAAGGAAACAGTTAGGAGAAAATCCTGGAAAATAGAGGACTCAAAGAGAAATCTAGAAGAGAAACATATACTCCAAAGCTGGAAACCCAACCTGATCAATCAAATGACGATGAAAACACCCAAACGTCAGCACAGGAGCCTAACCACCTCGACCCCTCCCCCAACAAATCTCATTAAAATCAACTTCGATGGGGCCTCCAAAGGAAACCTGGGACCAGCAGGATATGGAGCCACACTTAGAAACTCCATAGGGGATATCCTCTGTCTAGTAGCAGGTTACTTGGCGGAAACTCCAAATAATGTGGCAGAGCTAACCGGACTCTTGCGAGGCCTCCGAACAACAATTGATAGACATTGTCACAAGCTAATCCTGGAGGGAGACTCACAAATTTTCCTTCAGCTAATCACCAAGTTCCTCCATGGTGTGCAACCTCTAAAAATCTCACCCAGCTGGTGACTCTCAAGGCTGCTAGAGGACTTCAGAAACCTCCTCAACACCAACCTCAAAATCATACCCTCCGATGTGAAGAGAGATGCAAACAGGGTAGCCGACTACCTCACAAATGAAGTAGTAACTAAGGAGATAGACCACTTCTACTGGGAAGCGTGCACATATAATGACTCAGACATCTCTGATCGATGCCAAGATTTAGCCAACAAAGATATCCTACCCCCGGATGGGGTGCCACGTCGAGCAGGCAGGACAAATGGCAACGAGTCAGGCAGTGCCATAAATAATGCCCACCGCCTCCTGTGCCCTCACCATTAAAGATGGGAGGGCACCCGCGCAGTCATAACGAGCTGACGAGTCCTCTCATGTGTGTTAAGATAATGGCATACTAGAGCATTAAGCACTCAACCTTAATGGTCGACACTATCACAATCACCCTCACCGTTATCAACTGCCTGGATGGTTATGCGATGCATTTGCAAATTCGACCTTTGGAGTGTTGGAGCTGGAAAAACCTTTTCGTCAATATCTCGGCCATATCTCAACTCCTCCACATGCCAAGAGCATGAGTACGGCCTCGCAGAGGCGCGGCGTGGTATGCCTACAACTCTCGCAGCAAGCAACAGAAGAAATTTGAGCAAGCGTTGGCTCTAGCATCTGCTCGAACAACCAAGAAACATGGGCAACATAGAACGCCACCCATGGCATACCTAGAGGAGACTGCTCCGGACGAACCCATCCAGAATTTTCCAAAACACCTCCTTTTCACCATCCTAGACAATTGGAATCCCCCCATGGTGTTTGGAAACGAGACCAAGCTTCTAGCTCTCGGAACCTCTCACAGATGTAGGGAAGACGAATGGGCAGAGGACTTCACAATCTGCTACGTCAAGGAAGAATTGCCAGGTAGCGGTGACGAGAAGGCTAACCCAACCAACGAAACACCTCCAGGGACAACAACTCGATAGAATAGCTAGTCAGCAGGCCAACCTAGTAGAGAAAATGCAGAAAAGGAGGGAACCCATGCTCAAGGGCCAAATCCCCTCTCCACTGTTTAGAAGGAATGGGAGGACCAAATCCACACATCAATCCAGGCTATCTCGAGCTACTCTTTGAAACTCGTAGTATGGTGGACGCTCAAATCTTCAGAGCCATTTGAATCATCCATCGCCTCGACATGATGTACGTGCGTGCAAGCCTATGCCATTCCAACAGGATGGCAAAAGAAGGGTGGCGCTAGCAAGACAACTAGTTAAAAGGTCATGTGAATGTTTCTAATTTGCAATTTTCTCTTGTTGCGAACCAGTACTTTAGATCATACCAATGCTAGATGTAGGATGTTAGAGACTGGACTGAATCCATTATGGCTGCATGTCCTCGTTTCCTCCGAACAAGACGACAACCTGGTAAACTTTTTTTTGTTTGAAAATAAGTGGCATCGTAAGACCAACTGTCTCGGTTTCCTTTTTGTAGGCGGGACAGTTGGTGTCATTACAAGACTTTGTAAACATACAATCATAATATAAACATGATCCTCCCCTTTTGTACTTAAAAAAACAAAAAAAACATGTTTCCTACATTTAATAGCATAAATACATTTTGTATATTCTGTAAAATGTCATATGACACCAAATATCTATTAACAAATATTTATTAATATGGTTAGCACTATAATAATCATACTTCATCATATATGTTATAATCTATAATAGTACTAAGAATTTTTAACTTCCTATGATTACTAAATCTAATTTTTTTTTTTTTCAAATGCTTTAATTTTTTTTTAATAATATAAAATATTAACACTACCTTTTATTGTTAATAACACAATTTCAATGTTAACAATAATGTTAACATTGAAACCTCACTATATATATATATATATATATATATATATATATATATATATATATATATATATAATTAATGTTATTCAAATTTACTAGGTTTTACAAAACAAAACAAAATAGCCAAATTGGTTATACCATTATTGGATTTTTGTACAAAATACTTAATTGGTTATACCATTATTGGATTTTTGCTCCAATATCAATATGGGTATGACTTTTAATACTATCAGACTAACGTCATGATTATTAAATCTAATAAGATACCTTATGATACCTTATTATATGACAACAACATCTGGGAGCAAGTGACTTCATACAAATATCTTGGTATTGATATTCACCACAAGCTGAATTGGAATCGTAGCATTGAGAAAATGATTATTAAGGGATGAAAAACTTATTATGGGCTTGAAAACAATTGTAAACTAGAGGAAGTTGGTATTTGAGACTCTGAGACTTGTGGGGATGTGTTATTCGTTATGGATGTGAAGTGTGGAGATGTAGTATCTCTCTTGAAGTGTGGGGATGTAGTATCTCTCATAAATCGTGAAGAACCATATAGAAAATACAAAAGAATTTTATAACTTGTAATCTCAAAATGAAAAGAATTAAACGTGACATCACCAACAACACCATGACTTCACAACAAACACCATGATCAACACCATGATTATATAATTCTTCTAAAATTAATAAAATTATGACATAATTTCTATAATTTCTAAGGATGTTCTTATTAACTTCTTATTAAAAGTACACAACGAACAAAAACAACATGTTCATATGTACATTGAACACTTTCATAATTAAAACATTCATATATGATTAACATTGTTATGTAATCTTCTAAACATGGAGTATCTTAAAATGTTTGTTTTTCCTTGCAGTAAATTTCAACGATTCTTTAAAAAAAAAAATAACAAAAAAATTACGAACCAAACTAGCCTTTATAAAGAATACGACATCTTTATAAAGAATAAAACATCTAATCCGAATTTGAAGGCATCGCAACAATCATAGACATTGTGTAGCATAGTTTAGAACTCTGTTCAGAATATTTATATATAATATGAAACTTGGATTCTTAAAGTGTAAAAGACTGAATATTGGAATATAATAGGAAACTTAGTCACTTTTTCTCGGATTATAACAGACTGAATATTGGATTCTAAGGTAATCTTAACTTTTTCTTCCAATTTAGGCAACCACATTGGCAGATGTGGTACTAACAGCTTGTATGTTTTCCTGATGGATATTCTTCCTGTGCTGTGTTTAACGATCACTTTTATATCAACTTCTTTACTTCCGGTCAAAAGTGAGCATATCCTTACAATTGCACCAGCTTGCGTGGCGGGCAACGAACATAACCCGATATTACAATCAGAAACTGTCACTGCTATGTCTTCTGCATACTTTGCTTTTTCAGAGTCAAATTTGACGACATCGCATAGACGTAGCGTATAAGCCCTTATACGTTGGGTAGCCATTAATAATTCGGTAGAATTATTAATACATTTATCTTTTTGATCATTTTCATTCGATAGGTTTTTGTTGCCGTTGAGATTGGGCGCCAGTAAGAAACAGAGTAGGGGAAGCTGCGGCCGGAATAATATCCTTAATGAATTGCAATGTTTTGAAGATATCTTTTTTTTCCACACTTGTTTTCTCCGCCACTTCTTCCATTGTTTTCATTTCGTCATGCTGTCTACAGGCAATAGACAACGTAAAGGCATGCTGCATAGATAGCACTCAGGTTTTTCTTCCGCAGACATCCATTCTTTTCCATCATTTCCTTAAGAATAATTTGAGCACGTTCAATAACGTTGTCAGAAGCTTTCAGAGCACAGCCATACTCGCCAATATCGATGAGATGATCGATTACAATATCCTCAGAGGAGGATCTTTTTCCTCTTCCCATATTGAACGTGCTAATTCTATGACCGAAAATCAGTGCTAATTCTCAAACGAAAACCTTGCCAATGAATCCTTGAAGCTCGATCGATCATATTCCTTATTTATTACATGTTTCCATCATCAAAATAATTTTCTTTATCCAAGTCGGCTGACCTAGTAGTCCACACAATCGCGGCGCCCATAACATTTGTCGGCTGGTTTTGCAAGAATTGTAGTCGTTCAATTTCTTCCATGCCTGGTCGGCCTGACGTCGTGGTCCGCACAATCGCGGAGCCCATAACATTTGTAGGCTGGTTTTGCAAGAAATGTAGCCGTTCAGTCATGTATGGGGAATGGCAAGGTGTTCAAAGTTGCTGGGATGGACAAAGGTGTGTTGTGAATAAACTGTCACTAGGCTCCCTAGCATTGACATTTAAAAATAATGCGAACTAATTGACGCATACAAGCAGTTTTTTTTAGCTTATAAAAAAAAGTGCGAACTAATTTCTCATGTAGGTGAAATTGTATACGAGCATATCCCCATATAGGTGAATGTGAAATGTAGTGAGAGAAATAAAATGAAATGAGGTATGTATTAACTGTGTTAAATTGTGTGATTGTTGTTTTTGTTTTATTGTTTGTTTATGTTTTTATTGTTAGCAATTAGTTTCAGAGACCAGAATTGAATAATCTAAAAGTTAGGAAGAAGAGAATCATGTCGCTTAATATCAGAGAAAATTAGTCAAACTCAAAATTGAAGGCTTCAAGAAAGAGAAAGAAAGTAGATCATCGATAGTTGAATCAAAGGTCGATAGTTGAATCAAAGTTAGAAAGATCATAAGGCAAAGGCAAGTTTGTTTCAATGAGGAACGATAATCATCAACCTATCACCTAGTTCCATAATCCTAATTGAAGGGCTATAGTAGCTTTCCAACTTGACGTTGCCATCTTCTCCTAAGATCATCCTTCCCGGAACATACACTAACACAGGCACAATTCCGATTTCTAGGGATTATGCCCCCTTCACATTAGGGAAGGGCGGATAATTGTGAAATAAGATCATCCCTCCCGGAACATTAACACAGGCACAATTCACATTTCTAGGGATTATGCCCCGTAGGGATGGACTGATAATTGTGAAAAGATAGGAAATTTGGTACGAAGGTATCTTTGGAGTTATATGAAGGTATGAAAGTTTATTTTATTAATAAATTTTATTAATAAACCGTCACTAAATTTTATTAATGGACTAAATTTTATTAATGGATAGAGGATGTTTAAAATAAATTTGTTGATGCTTTTTAAGGTGGACTTTTTTGTTTGTGTGATAAAATTTTTGAAGTAAATATATATTAAATATTTATTCTCTTTTAAATTTTTTAGTAAATGTTTTGGGGTTTAATTTTGAAATATCATTATTCCTTCATATTAACAAAGTTTCTCTTTATAAGCACCATTTTTTTACATTTTTGTGTTAATGGAAAAAGTATATAGTTTTAAGTTTGAGATGACAAAATTCAACAGTAAGAATTTAACTTTGAGTTATGGAAGCTCAAGATGCAACTTCTTCTCTAATAACAAGGAAACAACATGAGCCCTGATGGGTGAGTGACAGTGAAAAAAAAATGTATTTACCATGGGTTTATGAGGTCACCTATGAAAATTCTAGACATGTATTTAGGTAGATTGAATATGTGAGGGGGGGCATGTATATTTGGTTAACCTTGAATCAACGAAAGAGTTAATAAGTTAAATCTAGGTTTTAGGTCAAAGCACGTGGTTTTTCTGGTCCATGTTTTTTGGGTAGCCTCTCATATTGTGTCCATGGATTGCATTTAATGAAGCCTATAAAAAGCTTGGTGAACTCCATTGTAAATGGTCTTGGAGCTAAGCGGTGAAGTCTTACTTGGCTCGCTTGGACAGATTTGGTCAAGGGATTTTTTTTGTTAAGGTGCATCACTCAGACTCGAGTGTAAAGTCCCTAGAAGTGAGCGACAAAGGTTCACTTGGGCTAGCTTGTCTAGATTTGGTCAAAGTTGTTTAAAAGCAAAGTTTGAGGTGGAGAAATGTGTCTAGGTTATAAAGGTGGGTCTGTAGAAATGATGATTTGTTGGCGGGTCAATCAAGAGTTTGAGAATATTTGATACATGAGCATGAAAATGGGTGCCTCAAACACAGAAGCACAAGTATCACCTACAGTGGTTGCAATGATTTAGTCTATGGTTATGATTCATGATATTTGGACAAGAGGAGACCTACCTCAAGTTATGTCTTTCAAGGATGAAAGGATTTATTGGGTAAGTTTGGACTAGTATAGGATGAGGTATTCTATGGTCATCAAGGCCTTGTGCATTTGACTAATAGTACAATGTATAAAAATGGGACAAGTGTATCGATTTATATGATAGGTTACTCCATACAAGTTAGGTCCATACAAGAGCGAATCGTCCAAGCATGTTCATGTAACAATATTGTTAGAGAAGTTGGGGTGTTGTGATGGTGTTTGGATTTTCTTGGATTGCATAAAAGGTGTTGAATTATTCTGGTTATGATACATCATGTAAATTGTTGTCAAGGTGGAGATTGCTAAAAAATTTAAAACTAATTTCCCATTCGAATGCATGCACACATATTTTACGGAT
>SNQJ01S0097943.1:18269-43734 GCA_010110895.2 Picea sitchensis | reverse complement strand
TGCTGCAATTTCTTGTCAATTTGTTTCAGTGAATCAGTGTGATTTGGCATTAACACACATTCCTTTGCTTCAATGGTGATCTTAGGATTTTCTTTCAACAATTTGAATGAAGAAAAACATAAAGGTAAATAATTCCCTTCAACCGATTCAATACTTTCTTCTTTGTAACTGTGATATGTAGGCTGATTGCTTTCATTACACTGCTGAAAAGGAACATTTTATGATAGAGAATATGCAATTGGTTGTTCTAGGGAGTCAGCATCATAATCATCATCATATTCATCATATATAGTCAAATCAAAAACATATGCAATGTCATCTAACATGAATAAACTTGGAACATCAACATGTTCTTCAACAAACTGATTTGCAAATTCATTTTCTTGACCGTATACAAATGAATACATAAAACAATCAGCCCCCTGCTTATCATGGGATATATCAGAAGCTAATTCATCACCTCCTCTTTCAACAAGTGGAATATATTTTTTTCGCAAAATCATTAACATTGGAAACTTCAATACGACCTATGATATTTTCAATTCTATGCTCAAGATTTCAATCAACTATTTTCTGTTCATATTCACTTTCATGTTCTTGAGCATTCAACCCCTCATTTTGGATCTGTTTACATGCTTGGATGTTTTGTTGAATGTCTTGAGCATCATTAAACATTTGTTGTAAGGAATTAGGTCTTCTTTCCATCAAGAGGAAAGACAAATATGGATGAAGAGTAGTTGCATAATGGAGCATGGCAACAACTTCATTGGGTTGAATTTCTTTGGAAAAATTGTAATAGATACTGGAAAACCTTTTATTGAATATAGAAATAGTTTCATTGCTCTGCATTTTTAAGGCGTAGAACTCTATAATTTGTAGATCCAAAGATTTATTCCTTCCCCAAAACTTTAAAAAGACATCCTTCAAGGATTGAGAGAAGGCCCTCATACAAACATCATCATGGTCAATATCAAACAAATCTATAAAATGCTCAAACCCTTGGATGTGTTTTTCAGCTGAGATGGAATCAGGTTCCCCATCAAACATAGGTAGGTACTCCTAGTGTTTTGGAGGAAAATCATGAAGGATGTGGGGTAACTTTAAGGGTCTGTATCTATGTTGAGTCTTGAAGGGTGTTGGCTAAAGTGTAGGAGATGAAATACCAACCCTAGTTTCATGAGGCTCATCAACTTGGTTATGGTCATCACATGGCCCAGATGAATTTTTTTTTATCAAAATCAGTGATACAGTGAGGATATGAATGTACAAATTTAAGAGGAGGATGTGCAATTGCAATATTCTCATGCTCATCATTAGAATGCAGTAGATAAAGAAAAAATTGTTTGGCATTTTCAAGGAAGGAGCAGAGGCAACTTATAACAAACAATAAAATGCCTTGGAAAAAATCCAATTTTAAGTACTTATTTTCTTCCATAATGTCTTTTAATACCTCTGTCAAGGGATCTCATCTTTTAGTGAAGTCTCTGAATTAAATTTGAAGCTTGAGTGGAGTCGCCAATAATGTTTTGGAAGATGGATTCTGCATTGAGAATGGAGTCACCATTGAAGATTTGAATTTCTGGATTCTTCAACCAGTGGAATCACCTTCAAACTAGTTTTCTACTGTGTGGAGTTGCCAAAGCAGGAATGTAGCCAATATGTGCCTAAGTGCCTACTACTCTCAGACCTTAGAACTCAACCATGTCGTTCTTTCCTAGGGAAAAGTTTTCAATTTCGTCCCCAGCAACGATGCCAGAATGTTATCACCCTATAAATCTGCTCGACTGCGAAACTAGATGTCAGGGGTAACTTTTTAAACCAGATTTAGAGATGAGGCACTAGCTTGCTCAACTCAAAGAGGGCTCTCTCGTGTCACTAGGTTTTTCTTTGATGGTCAGTGGCTAGATTTGGTTTCTTTTGAGGGGTTTTTAATAAAATTACTGAAGAAATGAAGATAACCTGGGCTATGGAGGCAAAACTCTGAAATTGAATGGAAACAATGATCAACCGATAGAACTCTCTAGAGGATAAAGGTTAAATGAATCAATGAATCTGAGTTGTAACTTAAAATAAATCAGAGTGGTAAGAGGAAAGAAGAAACAAATAACTGCATTAGAGCATTACGAAAATGAATTCTGAATTAGCTAAGAAGAAACATACACAGTCTAAATCGCTAAACCAAGAGCATCATGAGATGAATTCTGGGCTTTGTCTCTCCAATTTAAACATATGAGAGTGAAATGAAATAAAAGATCACAGGAATTATACACTACGAAAGAAGACATAACTCATATCACAACAGATTAGAATCTTTTCATAAAAAGTTCAAAATGCTTTTTCATATCTATTCATTTCAGCCCTAGATACTTACAAAGTTTTCCTGCACAGAGGGCAGGCTCCTTTTTTCTTCATGCCTTCATATATTCTAGGTAATACATATATAGGATAATTACTTATGGAATTCGAAACGTTTAGACTTCCGCATGATTATAGAAATAGAAATAAGTTACAAAAAAGAAATGATTTACAATAACCGTTATCCTATTTCAAGGAGGCCGTTATGAATACGTCTGTCATAACTAGAGCCCTTTCTTTGGTCGCCATCTATTCAAAATTTTCTGAGATGTACGTGATCTTCCTGGGAACTCATTTCAGCTGGGCAATTTCCTCTTGCATAGTACTCAACCAGGCACATTGGTTGTCTCTGACGCTCTCCATCGTCTCTGCTTTGACTTCAACTTTCTATCGTTTAATTCTTTTCTTTTTCACCACTTGCCTGTAGGGATCTTCCACATGCTCATTGATGATTAAGTCCCTTATAAAAGGGTTTAGTCGAACCCCTGCTCCTGGTTCAATCATGGGTTCTGTATGGCATTTCGTTGCTAACATCTGTGCAACCTACTCTTCTTTCTTTCTTATTGACGAGATTGGGACATTAGTCGAGAAAACCATTGTGTTGGACATTGTTCTATTCACATTATCCCTATCCTCAGAGGCCATGATTTCACTCTCCTTAATTATATAGCGTGCAGAGAATTGGAACAACTCGAGATTTCCTCATTCACGAATGAGACAATGATCACCGTGAGAAGAATAACGCCACCCATGCCTGAAGATCGATAGTTATTGATTTCCAATCATGAATTACTGACAGGATTATTGATGAGTACGTTGATTTACCACATGTGGCCAATCCATTTCTAATTATTAGCCTTTGATTTCATTATCTGACGACTTTCAACAAACATCACACAGGCATGAAGTACCCGAATGAGTGTCATGTGGTGATTTGACCAACCGTCAACTTCTTTTACACGAATCATTGATTTGACACTTAAGACACATGATATCGTAGCTTCCACAGAAATGGTTTTAGGAAGATTGCCTTTCACTCCGATGCACTTGAGCGGGTGCCACGCGTCCATGCCCGACACCACGGTGGTTTTCCTTGACCCGCCCCTGATCAGTTAAATCCCATGTCATTTTGTCGCTTGATATGGGCTCCAACCATTGATCTGGGATGTCGCAAGATCCATGGTCTATAGGGTTTCCTCCTCTGTGCTCCCGCTATATTTGTCCATATCCACCAGATGTAGCTACGTCCTCACAATGATATGGCATTATGCTAAATTTCTGAAATTTGGGTCCTGATCTGAAAATTGTCATGGTGATAACAAGTTGAAGAGGATAATGTGAGGAGGTTATGATGATCCTACTAAATCATGAAAGCGAGTAAGATCCAAACCATTCATAAGCCACCTCACCATAGAAGCTTCTCCTTCTAGAAGAATCGAGAAAATGCTCATTTTTCCCATGTACGAAGGTCGTCGTGACCTGGATATAGTGTAGCCTATGGAAACTCTATGCCCTAGCTATAGTGGAGCCTGTGAAAATCAGACATTTCTGCACCCTAGCTATGGTGCAGCCCACGGAAATCCTCCAAAATAGGGTTTTTACAGAGGAAAACACAACTTCTTCTCTCACGGAAAGTTCTTCTCCCTTCTTTCTTTAGGAATTCAGGCCACTGACCCTTCTGAAGGAAACATATAGGTTTACATCATTAACGGTCATAGGGATGAAAAAAATATTGTATAACAAAGAACCCCCCAAAGTATGAAGTTAGAATAGAGTGATAGATGAAATACTTTGTCAAGTGTGTGTAGGGAGCAAGGAATAGTCGGTCAGAAACCTACCCACAAACAAGGAAATATAGTACAATAATATATCATCACTGAGGTAGGCATTCCCATACTTAGAATAAAAATGACTCAAAGCATAAACACTGACACGCAATGATCCATGTCAAGTAATACAGGTCATGGCCACCAAACATACACTATGGATCCATGCCATTATGACTCAAATATGAACATAGACACCAAAAATACAATGTGGATCTATGTGTTAAAGACTCAAATTTGAACATAGCCACGAGACATACAATGTGGATCTATGCAACAGTACAAACTGAATATACTCCAACGCAACCTGAATCTATGAGAAAATATTCAGGGTCTTCATCTCCATCACTCTATAGTATGAATCTAACCATGTGATTATAGGTGTTGAAATCGAACATGGTAGAATCCACTTGATTACTGGTCAATAATGAGAACTGTTAACAAGTGTGAGGGAAATCACCATTAATGTCAATGAATCCCAAGGTACACTAGTATAATCTAATGAATGTGAATCAATGAGTTGAAGTCAAACACTCAACAGAATCTCCCAATCAGGGGTCAATAATGAAAACCCACTGTCAAAAGCAAGGAAACTTGCCATTGAGGCATGCAAATTCCAAGGTACCAATTAGTTTCTAAGTCTAATTCTTGGATAAAGAGTTGAAGTCGACAGGAAAAAACTTGTCACAGGAGGGCCTTAATGTATCCCCCATCAATGAAATGAAATGGGTAAAAAGATTTGATGTAGATAAAAGTAACAAGTGATTCAGGACTGACTCAGGGATGGACGATGCAATAGAAGGCTTAAGGACTGCAGAAATGGCCGACGCAATAGAAGGATTTTTGGGTTGAACATCTCTTTGAACATATTGATGACATGAAAACTATCCTAGAAACACTGAATCAACAACACGGATCACAGACCAATTTGTAATATTATAAAGGACTATGATTAATATACAAGTGGATTTTCCAACATAGACACAAAGCAAGTGAAAGGGTATCATGTTCAAAAATTGACTCTTCCATGGAATACAAGTTTAGACACATTTCTTTCCCTATTTTTCCCCCACCATTTCTAGCGAGTACCTCTTTATTTTTACACAAGCTTGAGGCTCATAACATATTCTTATAAATGTAAGATCATCCTTCGGACGAGGCCTTCGGAGTATTTTTAATGAACCCTAAGAAGGATTGGTACAGTCCCATATGGGTATGTCGATGCTTGTTTAACGAGTCCAAAGAGAGAAAACTCGGGGGTTTTCATGTTTATAGAGTCAGAAAAACACTTAAAGAGAACTCTCTCAGTTCCTTTTTCATAAAGTAGTCTGATGAGACCGAAAAAGAGATAAACTATTGCTCAATAGACATTTTCTTCAAATACTTTAACGAGCATGAAAAGAACAATATCGCTCGGCAATCTTTTCATGTTTAGAGAGTCTAAAAAGAGCTTAAAGGTGACTCCAGGTGGTTCTTTTTTCGTGTAACCTTTATGAGTTTGAAAAAGTGATAAAAGTATACTCAGTTACATTCTCATTTATTTACGAGCACGAGAAATAACAAATACTAAGCTCGGTAACTTATTCTTAAGTATTTACAAGAATGAGAAAGAACAAAGACTAAGCTCGAGATTGTTTTTCATTTTTACGCAAGCTTTAAAACCAAAAAAAACTATGCTTGGGATAGATTTTATTTTTACACAAGCTTAAAAACTAAACAAAACTATGCTTGGACCTAGTTTCATTTTTACACAAGCTCGAACTAGAGGAAATTGTGTTTGAGGTAGGTGGTTTCATTTTTACACAAGCTTGAACCAGAGGAAACTATGCTTGAACTTCCCAACACATAACAAAGGTATGTTCAGTACTTAGACCCCAGCTTAAGAAGCTAGTGGCCCAACTTCAGCATGAAGTCTAGAGGCTGAAAGAAAATGCCCCCCAAGCTTCGTCTCATCCGACATCATGGGCAGATGAAATGAAGCTCCAAATACTAGAATTTACTCAAATGGAGAGGGGGAAGTTGTTTCATTTTTTAGCGAGCTTGACATAGGAGAAGAACTATGATCATGAATCTAGGTGTAATCCCAAGAACATTACTTCATTTTTTAATGAGCTTGGCAAAGAAAAAAGAACTATGCTCGTAAGCTCTGTTTCATTTTTTAATGAGGTTTCAACAGAGACGTGAAAACTATCCTGATAGTTGGTTTCATTTTTTAATGATCTTGAAATCAAAAAGCCATGCTCAAAGATGGTTTCATTTTTTAATGAGCTTGAAATCAGAAAAGCATGCAAAAATCTCTCTTCTTGATCATGACTTCCAAGAGGATAGTGCTCTGGAAGGACACCACGTCAAGGGGGAAAAATCAATCATGGCCTCCAAGAGGTCTTCATTGGATGGAAGAAACACATTCTGGAAGGAACGCATGTCGAGGGCTACAACAAGGGTAAGGATATCAGGCTCCAATAGCCCTAGCGAAGAGATTACCATGTCAACTACTAATCCAAGTCATAAAGGAGTGAGCTTACAATGAGAGGATCATCTTCATCAGTAGTTGGAGGCATGGGAGACAATGCCACATAATTAACCTATGGAGAGGGTGATATCATCTGCATATACAAACCATTTAGGGAGGTAATCTAGTTATGACCGATGAATGGAAGTTGATCAATAGTCACAATTCTTCCATCGCGAGGGAAATATATCACACGAAAAAGAGTGGATACAATAGCTTTCATGGAATAGATATAATCTTGCCCAAGGAGTAAAGAGAAATCCAAGAGATCTTGGACTACCATGACATCAATAAAGACAGTTTTCCCTCCCAAAGTGACAGGAAACTGAGGAAGGGTCCCTAAAGGTTGACTGGTTCTACTGTTAAAAGATAACAGATTATGTGTAACCGACGCAAGTGGAGGATAACCCAAAGCTTGCCAAGCAATAGAGGACATAACACTAATAGATTAACCTTCATCTATCAGTGTTTGAGGAACGTCTCAACCAAAAACTTTCACTGTAATCTGGAAAGGAATGTGAGAGGAAAGACGAGGTCCAGTTATCACACCCCAATTAAAACGAATGGCCTCATTACTTGGAGGAGGTTCCATGGGAGAAGGAAGAATACCCCCCGACACGGTAGATTCTGTATCAACAAGAAAAATGTGAGAAGTATCTGGTTTACTCTTGAGCAAGAAGGTAGGATCGACTGATAATGGAATCAAATCAACCACTTGGGTTTCATTCTCCAATGGGAGAGTGGGATCGACCAAGGAGGAAATCAGATCGACCACTTGGTTTTCACTCTCTGGTGGGAGAGTGGGATTGATTGAGGATGGGATCGGATCAACCACTTGGTCAACTAGTTCAACTAAGGACGCTACCAGATTGACTACTTGATCAACAAGACTGGCTGACGGGGGAACCAGATTGATCATTCCATCAACTACAGGTGGGTTGAGAGAAATCTTGCACTAAGAAGCTGGAATTTGAGGCTGTGAAATAGTCATGTCTTCCGGTAATTTTGAGGCTTCGTCCATACAAGGGAAAAGGTGTGTTTTATGACTCCCTCTGCATAACCTACAAGGAAACTTGGCTCTACTTTTCTTCTTCCCAAGGGTATTTTGACTAGTTAATGGGATGTCATCAACATGTTGTTTAGAGGTTGATGACATGGGTTGGCGAGGGTGTATAGACCATACTTCTATAACCTTGGATAGACCAGGGAAATCCTTAAGAAGATGGCTACCCTTACAAAGCCTGCAAGGGTACCTGGGTTTACGGGTTGTTTGGGTGATATTGACATCATCAACACTCCCAACACAATCAACAGTAACTGGTTTCTTTCCAACATGTCTCACAATGGTTGGAATTTTAGATCCTTGTTTAATTTTCTTCTTATTATTCTTTCTTTTCTTCTTCTTCTTATCCACCGAGTTACTGGCTTCAGAACTTTCATTCGACGAAGAAGATGAAATGGAAGAAGACCTTGCAAGTGGAGAAGGTGAAGAAGATATTACTGGTGAAAAAGGTGAAGGATCAACATGAGGTTGATGTTCTTGGGGGGAAGTGCTTACAACCAAAGCACTAGTTGTATTCAGGATTACCTGAGTGGAAAGCAACCACACCAACAATCCAATAGTGAGACCTGGAAGGCTCAAAGTAGCGATGTGAGGAGGACCAATGTTTCCGTAAGAAGGAAAAACAAAGGGTTTCCCCTGGAGTAGGGGTTCATTCATTGGTCATTTCGGGAACTGATATCATTAAAAACAAATCCATCCTAGAGTCTGCTAGGGAAAAAAAACAACACACGCTAAAAATCTAGTAAGAAAGCAAACAAACAAAACCTTCTCACAATGAATGCACTAGTTGGTGATGAAATCCAACGTCGCGGTAACAATGTAAGAAGGGGTTGAGATAGAGTGGGTGGAAAAGTTACATTGATAACCTTCTTAACAGACTTACACCCTCGTGCAAGCTCCCACACATAATCGTGGGTATACCCTTCAAGTAGCCCAAGTGAGTTTGGCCAACATCGATTCCAGGTACCGTGAAGAATTGTCCCTCCACATTCACCTTGTGTAAACACCCTAAAGAGATAGGCCACTAAGGTTACCAATCACTATAGTGATTCTTGGGAAAACAATCGACAGTCTGATCCATGCGCAAGGGTAGGGTATCTAGCTCGAAATCAACTTGAAAGGATTCCACTCATCATTGTGGGTATACCTTTCAAGCGACCCCCATAATACGCGCAATCTTTACACCAATACCAACAAAGCAGGGTGAGTAACTCTGCCAATATCAATGTGACCTCTTGATTGACCCTTATATTAGAAGGGCGTCATAGGAAAAAATGTAGCAAGTGGATTTCACCGCTCCCTAAGTCAAGATTCTATGTTTGTTTGTAGCTTTGGAAAGTTATCTTTCACACCTATTCCAAATCCCTAAAACTAATCTGATGTAGGTTTGCTACTAGAAAATATAAAAATATCTAATCAATTTTTATAAGCGCTTTATTTTATGGTTGTTACTCAAGAGGAAAATGGCATGAACAATATGGTGTTTTGACCAACTCAAAAGTTATGCAAAGAGATTAAGATGCAATAATTTCATTTCAATGAAAGCTATGCTACGAGAAGGAGAAAATATTTATCATTCCTAGATGCACAATGTCCCAAAATTTACTAAACTCATCAATATCAATATTTTCAAGAAATGAGACAAATAGACTATACACCAATACACAATTCAAGAATTTAAGACCAAAAATCATGCAATTTCACTGCTTCAAATGCAAAAATTCCCCCAATCTAATGCAAAGAAAGAAATAAGATTTTTGTTTCAAAGATAGCTCAAAACAATAGCAAATCACTTCAAAGCAAAAGCAACCCAAACAAAGTTTCTCTTTTACCATGAGTTATTTAGAAAAACAAGTGTTCTTTTCACTAAACAATTGTAAAGAAAAAGAAGGCTTTGTAACTGAAAGACACTCAAAGGAAGAGATCAAATATTTCAAAAGAAAACAAAGCAAAGATGGCTAAAAGAAGCTCAAAAAATATCAAGTAGACTGTAAAAAAATCATAATCAAACCCAAAAATTCACCCCAAAACCAAATCGAAGGTCTGGGTAAGGAAAACCATCAAACATCAAGAATTTCACATTTTCCGTGGGCTGTAGATTAACATAGTGCGGAAATCCCTGATTTATGTGGGCCAGATATGGGTAGGTCACGGAGTTTCTGCATTGGACTAAAAAGGTAAGGCACAGAAACCCTAAGTCGTCGCACTATCCCTCAAACCAGCATGCAGAAATCAAACAAAAAATGGAAAAATGAAGAAAATGAAGGTTTTCTAGTGAAGTTTAATAGTCAAAGAGTCAATATGGATCTCCCAATGACTCAGAAAATAGAAACCAAGCAATCAAAGAAAGAAAGAAAGAAAAACTAGGAAAACAATCTGTCTCCCTAGTGGAGTTGCCAATTTTGTTATTGGGTAAATCATTAAGTGTGGACATGAATCGATCCCCTTAGATCCACCTAGATCTAGAACAAAATGAGACAGGACATGGCGCTTTACCTAGGCTCTAATCATCAAATTTACTACCGAAAAAAATACGAGAGACATACCTTTAAGTGTCACTTCTTATGTCTTTTTTGTTCCTGTTTCTCTTTGGTTCTCTTGTGATACTGATCCTATAGTGAGACACAAACCGACCAAATTCAAAGAAGTAGAAATATATTCAATGAAAACCTATGCATATGATCAAGGAATTATGCAATAAAATAAAGATAATTATATGGGAAATAAGCATGCCACTTTATTATATCAATAATAGGAAGAGAGATTACAATCGGATGCCTTGATGTCATAAGGTTCCTTCCAATAGTTCCTTGCTTCCCACACAGTTCTTGATCCAAGGATTCTAATACCATGGATCTGATAGCTACTCATAATCTATCTTGACAAAGCAAAGCTCAAAGCCAACATAAATTTCCCAAGCTCAATCCAACTAAGCTCAAGCTAAGATTCTCCATGAGAGCTCCTCTCCTTTTATAAGTTTAATAGGATAAGTTGAGGAGGTTAGGATAATCCCACTAAATCATGAAAGTGAGTAAAATCCAAACTATTTGGAAGCCACCTCACCATAGAGGCTTTTCCTTCTAGAAGCATCGAGAAAATGCTCATTTTTCCCATGTACGAAGGCCTCCGCGATCTGGCTATAGTGTAGCCTATGGAAACTTCACGCCCTAGCTATAGTGTAGCCTATGGAAATCAAGAATTTCCACACCCTAGCTATGGTGCAACCCGTAGAAATCCTCCAAAATAGGGTTTTTACAGAGGAAAACACAACTTCTTCTCTCAGGGAAAGTTCTTCTCCCTTCTTTCTTTAGGAATTCAGGCCACTGACCCTTCTGAAGGAAACAAATAGGTTTACATCATTAATGATCATAGGGATGAATAAAATAATGTGTAACACTATAAACATCCATACACGAGAATCACCCAAGCTAGACTACAACATAGTAGAATATTTAAAAAGATTGAAGGTAAATGTATCAGTCATGGACATGTGTAGAATTCCCCAGAAAAGGAGTTTCTGTTACAAGACTTAAAGTCAGTAGAAACCCCTATAATGAGCACTGACCAAGGGGAGGTTCCCTCTCCCATAGAACAAAAATATAAACCAAATATGAATGCTTTCTCTGTAGATAAAAAAATAAAATCCTTTTGTCCCACCTTTCCTTTTAACATTTGAAGTCTTCAACCGAAACCTCCATAATTGTTTAGTTGACTTAGGGGGCATCCTATAATGTCATACCATTATCCATCTGCAAGAAATTAAACTCAGTCCCGTTCAAAAGTGATAAACACATTATACAACTGGACAAGACTCGTGTAAAGGTTATTGGAGAACTCAAGGATGTCATGATCAGAATGGATACACACCCAAAAATTGTTCAAGTGATTGAAATCATTGTATTGGATATAACAGAAGCTTATGGAATGCTACTTAGTTGAGATTGGTCTGAAAATTTGAATGGATACTTTAGCACAGACTGGGATCACCTTTGGTTTCCATTAAAGGGACATGTAAAAATGATTAGGATCGATAGGGAAAGGTATCTCAAACATATGGCCACCGATTTAGAAGCCCTCAACGAATCCTCGCCGATATATTTCCCAATGCTAGGTAACTACTCCTGCGATTATGATTTCGACAATTTCTCCCCTCTCTCATATGATGCGCCTCTTAATCAAAACTACAAATTGACTTTTCAAGTAAATATACTGGTGGCGGCAGAAGAAACCCTCTTCTATCAAGAACCTTTGTTGGAAACCACGGACAAAGTAGGTGGAGAGGAGGAAGTTAGTAGGCATGGAGAAGCTGATAATTTTCACTCACAATTTTGGATCCTATACTTTGATGGGTCTAAATCTCAAGAAGGGTCAGGAGCGAGATGTATCCTCATTGACCCAAAGGGGAAGGAAAATTTCCTATCCTACAGACTATAATTTGAATGCACTAACAATACTGTCGAATATGAAGATTTAGTGCAAGAACTAAAGAAATCCATAGACTTAAATGTTAAAGAACTAAAAGTTTTCAAGGACTTTGGAATCATCATTAGGCAAGTAAAGAATACTATACATTGCAACTCTCCCCACCTGAGGAATTATCAACAGAAAGTGCACAGGCTAATAGAAATTTTTGAGGCCTTCAATATAACAACAATTCCCAGGAAAAATAATACTTTTGTTGATTCCCTCACCATTTTCGCCTCGAGGCTATCCCCTTTAGAAGACTATGAAGCCTCCAGGTTCACTATGGAACTTCTCTACAAACCATTAGTGCCCAACAATATTTCTAATTGGAAGGTGTTTCAAGGATATGAACATATTATAAACTTCCTAACCAATCAGGAAAATTTTAAAGACCTGGATATTGAYGATGAAGTATTCCAAKATAAATTAGTAGAAATTGATTCCCATGAACAAAGATGTGAAACAAAACACTCTAGTAACATACCCAAGTTTCACACGATATCAAAAGGGGTATCCAATTTGGAGAACCTCTTTGACTTAAGGGAAATATTTAAAGGGTCAACAAACACAAAGATAGGGATATCGTGTCTCATGTATGAGACTATAAACCTAGGAACCCCAATAAACCCTAAAAATATAAATCTAGGCAAGATAGTTTGTAAAGAAGAAAGGAAATCCTATCTCAAACTCTTCAGAGAATATCAAGACGTTTTTGTGTGGTCCTACCGAGATCTGAAAATTTATGACACTCATTTTATTCAACACACAATCCCATTAAAATCCAGAGTGAAACCATTTCAACAGAAGATCCGGAAGTACCACCCATCTTTGGAACCCCTCATGTGTCAAGAGTTAAAGAAGTTACTAGATGCTAAGATTATCTTTCAAGTTAGGCACTCTGCATGGGTAGAAAATTTGGTTCCTGTCAGGAAAAAGTCTAGGGAAATACTCTTGTGTGTGGATTTCATAAACCTAAATAGAGCATCAGAAAAGGACAACTACCCAGTCCCACCAATGGAACAGCTCTTGTAGACTGTTTCTAGTTATGATATTTTCTCCCTGCTAGATGATTTTTCATCTTACAACCAGGTTCTAGTTTCAGAGGAAGACCTATTGAAAGCTACCTTCCGAACCAAGTGGGGAAAATTTTCTTATAAACACATTCCATTTGGGTTAATTAATATAGGGAAACCTTTGAGAGGGCCATGGATGTAGATTTTCAGGTATTGATCAACAATTGTGTAGTAGTCTAGTTGGACGATGTAACTGTGTATTCAAAGAACAGAGAATATCACATCCAACATCTAACCCTGATTTTCAAAAACTGTAGGAAATACGGTATATCTTTAAACCCTAAGAAAACTATCTTTGGTTTTGAGGAAGGGAAATTACTAAGTCATATTATATCACAAGTAGTAATTCACATAGAACCAGAACGAATTAAAGCAATAGCTCAACTTCCCTCACCCCACAGAAAAAAGGCTATGCAATCCTTCTTTGGGAAAATAAATTTTATGAGGAGGTTCACCCCCAACTTCATTGAAACTATCAAACCCTTACAAAAAAATATCCTTTGTAGGGAATACCTTCGCACACAAGATAATGAGAGTCAACTATTACTGGCCTAATTTGTTTAGGGATGCTCATACATATGCTAGAAACTGTAAAACTTGTCAAAAAAGTGAGGGGAGGGAAAAGAGAGCAATTGTCACACTCCAACCAGTGACCATATCCAGACCATTCGAGAAATGGGGGTTAGATTTCATAGGATAAATTACCCCGAGTTATTCAAAACAACATAGATACATACCGACTACTATGGACTATTTTATGAAATGGGCAGAGGCAATCACCTGACTCATGTGAATGAAAAGGTGGCAATCCAATTCATAGAACAACAACTGATCACAAGGTTTGGTATGCCTTATGTTATTTTTTTTGATAATGTTTCTTAATTTTCTTCCACCCTAATAACAAAGTTTTCTCTAGACAAAGGAATCATAATCATCTACTCTATAAATACTATCCACATGGGAATGGAGTGGCAGAATCAACCAATAAGAACCTAGTGAGGATCTTGAAGAAAACAGTTGTAGACAATCAGAGAAATTGGCATAGTTCGCTTCATAATTCATTATGGGCTGATAGAGTAACAACCAAGGAAGYCATAGGGAACTCCCCATACTTTCTATTATATGGACAATAAGCCTTTCTCCCGAATGGGCTATACCTTCCATCTGTTCATCTTGCTCAGGGATCTAGAGGACAACCCTCATCAGTTATTCAACATAGAAATGATACCCTCCTCATGCTAGAAGACGAAAAGGAGAAAGAAAAATCAAATTATGTCGCTCATTGGCAGATAGTTAAAAGGTGGTTTGACAAGCATAAGTCTAGAGAAGATTTTTGAAGCATGAGACTTAGTCCTGAAATGGGATAGAGAAAATGAACCGAAGGGAAAACATTCAAAGTTTCAGAATCTATGGCTTGGACCTTTCCAGGTAGCCGAGAAAGTTGGGGAAGGAACGTATCCTTTAAAAAATATGAGGGGGGAACTCGCCGCCCTCCCGGTGAATGGCCAATCCCTAAAATAATATTTCTGTTAAAAAAAAATGTGTTTGTTTTCATGTTATTCTATTTTTGCAGAGTCCTGTATTTTTTTTTCTTTTGTGTGGTATTTTTGTGAAATAAAGTTGTGTTCTGCAAGGCATTGTTTGACCTTAATTAATACAGTGTAGAAAACTTTGTTCCTAACCCATGCTTGCATGAAACACAAGAAACAATGGACAAACTATGTTTTTCTTAAAAGAGTTATGTATCTAATCATTGTGATTAAACGACTTTGGAAAATGATGAAGCGTCTGCTTGGTGGTATGGTAAAACCTAAAGGGAAAGATGCTAAGTTGGAAAGGACCACATAATAGACATCCTCCTCTCCCACTCTATCCCACTCACTCAGGGAATCTCTGCCAAAAATAAATCAATTATATCAAATGAGCATGAAGTAGGAGAGGGTATGAATATAAATCCGTCAGGGCTATGGACGCTTGTTGGCAGCAGATCAAGGTCTGTGTTGTTGGGGTGACTCTGTTAGGGCTATGGACACTCGTTGGTAGCAGAGAGACACCACAACAAGTGAATGATGATAAAAAAAGGTCTGGTTCCAGTGAATTCTTTACTTGACTCTTTTCAAAAGGGTGCATGGGTCATGGTCAAGTGGAACAAAGGTGAAATAAAGGATGAAACTACATAGGCGGACCCAGATTCACGAACAGGGGGAATTTTAAATGCAAGGATAAGAGACTCGGATAAAAACAAAACCAATTAGGTTCTTAACCAACTTCTGCATCAGCTAATTCTAGGGAAGGAACATATATTATGCTTCCACCTAGTAAACCGCCATTTGTTGAGCGCTCAACACACCCTAAAATCCATATGAAACTTTATCACTTTTTTGTGTACCACTTGTTTTCTTTCACTGTATAATTTGGGTTCACTTTGGGGGATGGTTTTTTTTTTTTTTATCTTCATGACTCTTATCAATCAAGTCAGGTTTATTTTAACTTGTTAAATGAAACATCGTGTCTAAAAGAACTTGACATCTGAACTACAAATATGTATTTAACATTACGACTAACGCACCGGTGTTCGGCGTCAGCAAAATGCAAGAAGGTAAAGTGGCCACACAATTACACTAATTGTTGATCGTTGATGCCCCATCAACATCGGTAGAAGGTGGAGTTGGTTTTAAATTTTGCATGATTTATTCTACACAAAGTTTCGAGAGATAGTCGATCCCCATCGACGTCGACAAATTACATGAGCGATAGACATTGACAAAATCCATAAAGAAACCACCGATAGTCGATGACCGATACACTTGCTCGGGGTCAGGGAAAATCTTAAAAGATTAAAACAATCGATTTTTTCTGTGTTAACAAAACCGTTGATCATCGATCCTCGATACACTTTCAACATCGATACTTTTTCAAGAGAGTCGATCCAAGAGCACTTGGGTAGGTTTATTGTCGATCACCGATCCTTGATACTTTTTCGGTGTTAGAGAGATATGATCGGGTTTAGAATGTATAGATTAAGGAAATTCTCGATTCTCCATTTGTCTTTGATGTGTAGGGGTGTCGCACAACCTCATTTTGTCCTGAGTCATATTGAGGTTCCTTGTGTCTTAGTGACACCTCCTAGTCATATTTTCTATGTAAGATTTGTACGACAAGATCAATCGACGTTAGAGATTTTGCAAGAAGACATAAACAAAATGTGATCGAAGTAGAACCCCGAACCTCGACTCATCAGATGGACTAGCGAAACAATGGGATGTTTTCAACACAAGATACGATCAGATTTTGACATTTAATATACTAGTTAATGCTTCATACCGCATTTGTTGCTACCTCGTGCATCGATTGAACAACAACAATTGGAAATTGTTGATAGGACACATTACAACCCACGTCGTTAACCCACGATCGAATTTAATTTTAAAATGTCTTTGAAGATCTGGTGGAATATTTAATAGAACTACACTCATAACCCAATTGAATGGCGGATGCGACAAGGTAAGTTCATCCCTATTTAAATCTCTACAACGACTTTGAACAATTTCATTTTTCACACAAATTTACCACTATCCTGAACAAATTTCAACCTGAAGCTAAACCCACTCAAGAGTTGCAAATTGAGGTATATGTTAATTCTGTCCCTGCTTCTATTTCCATGTTTGTAAAAAGGGTTGCCAAGCATATCCTTGCTAAAATTTTTGAGGAAGCCAAGACAATTGAATTCCAAATAAAGGGATGCAAAGAGGGCTAGGTCTCACTAGTTAAGAAAGAAGCTCAACCTCCACCCAGGAGAGGACTCTTATTGACTAGACCCCCTGGGAAACAAACTGAACAAGGTCCTAGAAAGGTAAGTCGAGACATAGAATACCTACAACTAATGATAAATAAGTTGTCAAATGAAATCGTAGAAATGAAAACAAGTGCAGGGGAAGGAAACCAAGGCCAAAGGCCCTAAAAACCCCTTTTTAAAAGAAACCCATCATTCAGAGCAATTGAACTTCCCCCAACCAACTTAAACATCGACATGGGCAATGTAGCATCTGTCTCTTTCTGTACCTATAATATAGAGAAACATTCCAAAAGAGAATGTCCACAATGGGTGCATGGCATGAAATTAATGGCCAATCGGTTCCTAGACGAAGTTTCCCTTACCGAACAATCAAACAACTTAGCGGTGAATATTGTTGATTAGAAGGAAGTTCACCCGCTGGAAGAAACAACCATGTTGATGTGGGATCTTGACTTTCCAATTCCTTCCGATGATATATTTTAGGTTCAAGAACCACTCATTGAGGTTTTGGCTATGCAAACGCGAAGTAGGGGTCAGCTGGTCTCAAATGAGCTTACCATTGCCAAAACTTCGAGAGGAAAACAAACAGTCAGTCACCCGAAAGCACCTTTTGCCTCCCAAAGAAATCCTATAAACATGCATACACGAGAATCACCCAAGCTAGACTACAACATAGTAGAAGATTTAAAAATATTGAAGGCAAATGTATCGGTCATGGACATGTGTAGAATTCCCATACAAAAGGACTTTTTGTTACAAGCCTTAAATTCAGTAGAAACCCTTGTAACGAGCACTAGCCAAGGGGAGGTTCCCTCTCCCATAGACCAAAAAGATAAACCAAATGTGAATGCTTTCTCTATAGATAAAAAAGGAAAGACTTTTGTCGCACCTTTCCTTTTAACATTTGAAGTCTTCAATTGAAACCTCCATAATTGTTTAGTTGACTTAGGGGCATCCTCTAATGTCATGCCATTATCTATCTACAAGAAATTAAACGCAGTCCTGTTCAAAAGTGATAAACACATTATACAAATGGAAATGACTCGGGTAAAAGTTATTGGATAACTCAAGGATGTCATGATCAAAATGGCTACACACCCAAAATTTGTTCAAGTGATTGACATCATTGTATTGGATATACCAGAAACTTATGGACTACTACTTAGTCGAGATTGGTCCGAAAAGTTGAATGGATACTTTAGAAAAGACTAGGCTCACCTTTGGTTTCCATTAAAGGGACACACAAACATGATTAGGATCGATAGAGAAAGGTGCCTCAAACATGATATCACTGATTTATAATCCTTCAATGAACTGTAACATACCCAACCACCCATAGGTCAGGGTACACCACCTTCAAGCCCACCCTTGGACTTCTTTCTTCTACCGATACCATTTTAAATTAATAAGGATGCATAAAAGAAAAGGATTTAACAACATGCACCACAATAACTAGCAAGCATGCATATTCTAAAGATTCAATTAAAAGATAATTAAATACACAATGGAAATACATTCATATACAGGTAAATAATACCATAACAGAGAACACTTATCTTTATAAAATATGACACCAACTGGCTGCATACCAAGGATGTTTCACTCAACCATAGACACTATTGTTCCAAATCTCAATAGTAGTGTCACCCCCAAGCCAGGGCTATGAATCCACAAGGACGGTTCTAGAGTGTTACTTGGATTCCCAAATCAGTTAGTACTCAAGCTCTCATAAGATTTCCCAACACTCACAACAATCCAAGTACCCATCTCTCTTCTACCCAGCTTGCACCACCCAAGAGAATGGACCTCCACCTGTCTCTGCCATGCAGTCCCTCAGGAAATCCTTCTCCTTATTTTGGGATCCAACGCAATTGGTCCAGAATCTCAATGCTAGGACTCTCAAGACTTGCAACTTTGAAAAACATTGGACACATTCCAACACATCTCAGACATGCATTCCTCAAGTCATGGTTGGATTACACCAACGACCACTACAACCAACAATACCATTGCTAATCTTCGGTAGTTTGTGTCCCTTTCGCAATCCAAGATGTGGATGAGGATGGATCAATGAGTGATATGTAAGGACTGGATGAATGAATGAGTGAACAAATGAAAATAACGCATGAAATAGTGATCAAGTGGATGAGTGAATAAGATAATAAATGAACAAGCAATCAACCAACAATCCACCAGCCGAACCCCCCATCAAACTAGAGGCGAATTTAAGTAATTCATGGGGAATCAAGAAACTCCTGGCCTTCCCCAAGAAGCCCACATAACTGATCCCACCCCCTTCGACCAAAGGGTAAATAAAAATAGAAAATAAAAATTTATCCCCTCAAGCCCCCTCTCTTTTGGAATCATAGCCCCCTATAACTCTAGTCCTTGTCTGTCTAGTGGCCAATGATGTATGCATTATTAATAATGATTAAAACATTACATTTCTTGGGAACACTGGCCTTTTAATCATTGTTTGAGCACTCTGTCCTCTCATCAATGTAACAATACATTATTTAAAATGGGAGTTCGAAACCCAAGGTGTTAAATCCCCTCCCCCTTATTTTGGCACTGTCCTCAGTGCATATACAAAATAGAGATCAAAATCTCAATATTTGTTCAAAAATATGCAGGTACTCTTCCTGCATGGCATCTTCATGATTATAGGTAGCATCTTCAGGACCATAGCAAGCCCATTGAACTTTTACCAACTCTATAACTCAACTTCGGAGCATTTTGACCTTTTTTTCCAATACCCACACTGGCTGAACCTGAAAGTCTCCCTCTGTCTCTACTTGAATTAGATGCCAATCAATAACATGGTTAGGATCATGTACATATTTCTTTAGTAAAGAGACATGAAATATATTATGCACATTCATGGAAGCAGGCAATGTAAGCATGTATGCAACTGGCCCTATTTTGTCCAATATTTCAAATGGACCACAGAATCTGGCTACCAGCTTTGTACAACTACCCAATTTCAAAGAGATTTTATTGGGCTTCACTTTCAGCAGTACATGCTCCCCTAATTTAAATTCTCTAGCTGTCATGTTCTTATCTACATAAAATTTATGTCTATCATGATCTGCCTTTAAATTATTCTTGATCTTAACCATCTGGTCTTCCATTTCCTTAAGCAACTCTAGCCCAAGTACCACTCTATCTGTTGGGTTGTCCCAACTCACTAGAGTATTGCATTTCCTACCATACAAGGCTTCAAATGGTCTCATTCTCAAAGAATCTTGATACCCATTATTAGATGAAAACTCCACTAGATGCAAGTAATCTTCCCACTTAGATGGCTTATCCATCACATACATTCTCAGCATATATTCAATTACTCGATTGACCCTCTCTGTTTTCCCATATGAATGGGGATGGTATGTTGTGCTGAAGTTTAGATTTGTACCAATTCCTTTAAACAATCCTCTCCAGAAATTAGAGGTAAACTTTGTATCTATGTTCGAGACAATTGTCCTAGGTATCCCATGCATCCTAGCAATCTCTCTCATGTAAATTTCTGGAATATTAGCTATTGTATGTGTTGTTTTTACATGAACAAAATGAGCAACCTTTGTTAATTTGTCAACCACCACCATGATTGAATCATGTTGCTTATTTGTTTTGGGTAATCTTGTGATGAAATCCATGGTGATGACTTCCCATTTCTTCTCTGAAATGGCTAAAGGTTGTACAACCCTGTTGGATGCCTATGTTCGACTTTCACCTTCTGACATTCTATACACCGAGTGATGTAATCAACAACATCCTTTTTCATTCCCGGCCAAATGAATTGGCTTCTTACTGTTGTAATTTTTTTATGGTAACCAGGATGTCCAACATAAGGAACATCATGCATTTACTTCAATACCAAATTCCTCAATTCTCCAGAACTAGGGACATAGATTATATTCTTATGCATGAGTAATCCATCTTCCTTTATCTCATACTCCTTTATTTTCTGATGTACATATCCTTGTTGCAAGCTTTCCTTTACCTGTAGGTAATGTTGATCTGTAACAAGACCATCTAAAATTTGGCTCTTTAAGTCTGACTGATGCATACTGACAGTTAGAGCATGCATGAGATGCACTCTTCTACTAAGTGCATCAACAACTTTATTCTCTTTTTCTTTGATATGCTTGATATCAAGGTCATATTCACTTAAAAATTCCAGCCATCTTGTTTGCCTGGCATTCAAGGTTGGTTGTTCAAAAAGATACTTCAGGCCAATGTGGTCTGTCCTTAATTCAAATCTCTTCCCCATGAGATAATGCCTCCACATCCTCAAGGCATGGACAATGGCAACAAGCTCCAAGTCATGTGTGGCATAGTTCCTCTCATGCTCCTTAATCTTTCTGGACTCATAAACAATGACATGTCCATTTTTCATGAGGACTCCCCCAAGTCCTTCCTTACATGCATATATATTGATGGGCTTCAAGGTGCAAGATTAGGAAACGCAGGATTAGAGCCTAGTCTAGCCTAATCTAAAGCTGACAAAACAATCTTCAAGCCCACACTGTAGGAAATTAACACTAAGGATTCATCATTGGGACGTAGAAATAACTTAGTGCTATAAAGGCTTAGATCATAGTCTTTCATGCACTGGGCATGATGTTCGTGTGATTAATTGTGACTAGCTTACTTAATTGTTTTTGTCCTTCAATGATTATTTCTTATAGTGGATCCACACTTAAATGAAATAAAAGAAACAAACAAACGAAAAATAAATTCACGATAGAAACTAACACCATAGGAAGAATTCCAATGCAGGAAGGCCATATCTCACGAGTTAGACCTCTAATCTGTCCATTGGTGTTTGAAGCTACAAGCTTGCAATAAGAAGCCAAACAAAATGAAATACTAAAAAAGAACTATGTGATCAACAATTTATTGCAAAGATCTATCCTAAAATGGGAATATTAAATTCTATCCTACAAAATGATAACAAAATCATTCATCAATAACAAAAATAAGAGAGAAAATTATTGCGGAAATAAGTGTAGACTAGTACAAAGCAGTGCAAAAACAAAATTGACTAAGAACATAAATAATTCTTAAAGCAATCCAAACTTAAACTGTAGAAATATTAAGMAAATATAAAATCACACGTCCTAAATTCAGAACCACTCATCAAATGAATACATCAATAAAGTAAAGGAGAAAGAAAGGGATGGAAAGGAAAATAATGAATATGAGAAAAGAAAGTGGTTTTCTGTGTTATTGAAATATGAAGGAAACATTTAAACTCAATAACTAATACACAAAAAATGAGGAAGACATGACAACGATATGCTCTTGTAATTAACTGATTATAATGTATAATCAAATGGACTACAAAAGAGCGAATCATGTGAGGAAACATGAGGCTGATATAGAAGAGAAAATTTATATATAGCAAATGGAACAACTCTGTTTTACACTATTTGGGACAACATAGAATAGGTGAATGGATATGTGAATTGAATCGTAGGTTTCGATGTGTGAGTAGAATGGCAAATCAATGGTGGAAAATGATAGATGAAAAGGGTGGTTTGAATGATTAAATAGATGGGAGTGAAGCATGGAAGCAAGGGAACATTGTCCATAATCAATTAAGCACAGAAACAAAGCATTAAAAGGATATGGAGAAATATAAGCACACATAAGTAATGGAAGGAGTACAAACTAAACTCAAATCTTAAGAAGTGTAATAATGTACTTAATTGAGAAATGTAATATGAGTCTAAATTCATCCATCTAATGCAACAACATAAAATTAACAAAAAATTAACTCACATGATAACAAAACTAAATATGACTTGTAATGAAATAAACACACAATGCAATGTTAATCTACCAAGAAAATAGAATATAGAAACACTTAACCACATTGAGGGGCCCTTCCCAGGAGGTGAGTGCTGCTTGAAGACAATCCGATCACTCAAATGCTTGGAACCATCCACAAGAACATCTCTTTCATTTCATCAAACTCAGAAAATTATAAGTCTCTTACAATCTTGGCATTGTCATGATGACACCCTAAAATCTATTACAAAAGAATTCTCATAATGGTAATTGGATTTTCTCATAGCCCTATGAGTCTTATTTATACATGAAATATCATTGAGGAGTGGATGAAACCGAAACCCTAAACTCTGAAATCAATTTTTACATTTTTAGGACAAATCTTCAAAAATCTAGGTCTTATTGCAATTTGGGTAGATTCAAGTTATGGATCCACCCATATCTTGCAACATAATTGGAATTTTGAAAACCTTCCCACTTTGTACTCAATTTTTCATATTTTAGACAAAACCCATATCTTAGAATTTCTGGATCTGATGCCATATGCACGGAAAGCAAGGTGCAAGTTGGCAGTTTGAGATTTTTGCTAATATTTGCAGAATCATTCCCCCTAAGATGGATGTCCAAACATGTGATATGGGTGAATTCTTCCTCATGCCTATGCATATAAACGTCACTCTGGACAAAACCCATGTCCCTAATTTTCCTCTAGAAGCATTCCAAAATTTTGAATTATTTCTAGTACCAGACTATTGTTGATGTTGGTACCGGACGAGCACAACATTGGTACCAGACTGTAACATCCCTGACCATCCAAATACCGAGTAATTATACCATGCGTAATTTACATCTTATATAAAATATATGCATTTTAATGAACTTAACACAACTTACATAGAGTTACTGTTATCATACATAATTAAATAGAATTAAGAGCAATTCATGCAAGCAACGAAATACATGAAGAAATACAACATCACAACAACATGAATAAAATACATAATTAAACACATAATGATACTTATCTTTTATCTGAAGTAAATCCACCAACTGCGTGCAAACCTTCCATGAACCTCCCAGCCTTAGACCACACTGCTCATCATTCTCAGTAGTAGGTCACCCCTGAGCTGGGACTAAACTCCTCCGGCCAAGGTAATTCTAGGCTTGGCAAGGACAACAAGGAAGTTTCACAAAGAAAAAGGAAGGATCTTTTATCCTAGGAGCCACTTACACCCACAACACACATACCCTCATTCCCCACACACCTTCTCCACCCCCGGAGGATACACCTTCACTAATACAAGTCCATCGGCCAATACACCTGCCTTACCTTGGGCTTCAGCAATAGGCTAGACCAGAAGTATCAGAGTACTGTGGCTGCTACGAGACTCCCTTCTAGGAGATCTCACTTCCCAGGACACTCTCTCACCTAGGAGAGCTGCTCACAGGTCTGATAAAGAGCCTTCGACTCAGCTACAACTGGGTACGGTTGAAAACAACAACAACAGTAATAGGAATAGTAACAGAGAAAAATGGGTATGGACACCCAAAAAGGAAACAACCTAATGCTAAGTCATAACATGACTCATGTAACTACAATTGCATCAGGCTTCACAGGAACAACACAGGGCAACTTTCCTATTTCTAGTTTCAGAGGTGCGAGAGGTATGCCGAGGTCAGACAATGCAGAGGCAAGAACAGTTCATGTACAAGATGGGAGAATGGCAGGACAACAAACCTTCCCGTGAGGGTTTCCTTCATTATGCGCAGGTATGCAAATGAAATGCAGAGGAAAGACGTTTCAAATAGAGTACCACCAATGAACTCAGATGGAGGATGGCAGGAAAATGGCTCGTGAACCCCCCAACACAACTAACGCTTCTAATTTTAACTACATGAGCCCAGGTTGACACTTGTCTTCCTGGAGCTTTATGCGTTCCATTTAGCTTACGTCCCCCAGCCACCAAGAACTTAGGATAACAAAATCATATAATGTTCACTTTAGTCTTCAGGAAATAATATTAAAATATTATTCCTCCAGAGGTAAGTCCCCTAGTTTGGCCCCTAGACCCAATACTTAGCCCCCTTTTCCTTACCCTACCTAAGGGAGATTAGTCCCCCATAACTCTTCTTAGTGGCCGGTCTACATGCAACAATGTTTATATTTTATTATTAATGATCTGCATAATTACATATACAAAAGATCAGGCTCCTGGCCTTGGCATCTGTCTCACCAGCCTAATAAACACATAAGTCTTTCATCTTATAACCACTTGGCTCACCAGCCTATAAGAAAAATTAAAATTCAGAAGGGGCTCAGCCTTGGAGTATTACAATTCCCTCCCCTTATTTTTGCAATGTCCTCAGTGCAACTTATTTACAAAACAATAGCAAGATTTCCAAAATCCTCAAAAAGATGTGTGTACTCTGCTCACATACCATCTTCATGCTCCCATGTTTCATCCTCATGACTGTACTAGGTCCAATGGACTTTTACAAGTCCTACGGATCAATTCTGGAGCACCTTGCCTTTTTAGTCCAATATACACACTAGATGCACTTGCGACGCCTTCTTGTTCCACC